>CM032641.1:2709085-2784794 GCA_019097785.1 Fraxinus excelsior
AGACAATTTAATTAAAATCAAATTTCCATTAAATGTCTAATTTCAAGAATGTATTAGGGTGAGATAATTCAATTAAAATCAAATTTTAACTAAATACAAAATTAGAGTCCAACTCTAATTTAATTGAATTAACATTTTAATTTAAGATAAAACTCTTAAATAAAATAAAATAAAATAAAATTCAATTTAGGGTCAAAGTTTAATATTTAAGTTCAAATCCAATTTTAATGAAAATATAAAAGTCATCGATTTTACTTAAAATTTTAAACGGGTCAAACTTGAAATTTTTAAGCCAACCCATTTTAAAATCTAATTTAAAACCTTTTCAAAATAATTTTAAATCCCTATATAAAATTGCCATCAAAACCCTTTTGAAAATTGCAATATGACCCTCATTTTAAATATGTAAACAGGCCCCTCAATTTCTCAAATTGTAAGAAGGTGCACAATGACCCCTTAATATTAAAATTGCAGGCGTGGGCCTGCAATTTTAGAAATTGCATGAGAGGCCCTTGCCTCCACCTCTCACTCGAAATCGAAACTGAAAACCTTAAACCATTTTTATCTTTTAGCTTCTTGCGGCGCCGATGACATATAGACCTGCAACAGGAGCATCAAACTAGCGAGTGTCGCCGCTGTCAAACAGTGGAGACGCCGCCGATTGCGCACTGTATTGTACGCACCGTACGTTGTAGTGTAGCAGCCAGCGATGCTGCAGCGCCCGGCCAGCGGCAACTATCGACGTTGTGGGAGCGGTGTTGTCGCCACGTGTGGCTGCTTTGCCCTTGCCGCCTATGCTGGTGGGGATTGTTCCCGCCAACATGCCTACGGTTCAGATCCATTTTTTTAATTCTTAAAACAGATTTTATAGATGAAATTTTTTTTTCAAAATTGCTAGAAACAAGAAAATAACATCAAATTTTGATTGTTACATGATGAAAAATAATTTCTAACAAACACAAAGTAGACTCTGATACCACTGTTGAGAATCTACTTAATCATGCTCAGTGGAATTAAAATAATTTAGATTCCCAAACAAAGATCTGCTTTATGTTTCGATAGAAATTGTGATAAGAATTGTACCTTTGATGAATTTTGTAAACTCTTTTGCTGATTCTTGAACTCGAGTGATCACTATCTGCAATTCAAGCTAGCCAATTGTCGAGCCTCCAATGGTGATCCACACAGAAAACAAGAATGACGGCTAGGGTTTTCTTTTCTTGTGTTAGAAAGAATAATAAAAATTATTTCTCTTCATTTTTCCAAACCCTAGTAGTCTATTAATACAAGTCCAAATGGACTTGACCCATCTCTTAACTTAACTCGATCCAATATTTAATTAATCAAATTAATTAAATAATGTCCATGACTTAATTAATCCAATTAATTAATTCAAGCCTATTAATAAGCAACTCAATTAATTAATTATCCACCACTTGTCAATTAATTAATTGGTAAATCTCATTCTTCTGGTACTATTTTGTGTGTGACCCATTAGGTTCCTAATCACGATGCCTAACGAGGTGAATTATTATTTTGATTTAATCAAAGTCGATAAATTAAAGCACCCCCTTAAATTTATCACTAATTCACATTCTTCGTTCCAAATTGACATCTAGTAATGTGTCAGGGCAATACATGTGACGGGAAATGTCACGTGTTGTGACAAAACCAAACTTGTTCGTTTATCGTGAAACTATATTCCTTTCGTCAATGTATCCGATCAATTATGAGATATGGATATGTGTCAATCTCAATTATCGATCATATATTTTATCTCACAATTAAGTCAATGTAAGTCGAAAACTCCTTCTCGACTTATTAGTTCACCTTGGTCAATGATTTCATTATCAACTTAATTGGATCAAAATGTAGATCATAATTTCTTACTATCTTAGAGTGACGAATTTTCTATTGATCATTCACAACCTTCATATGATTCTTGACATATCCAAACGATGTCATAGTAGGAACTCTTGGTAGAGCAACATCCAACATCACCCAAGTATGGCTGTCCTCATATAAGACACTATGATGACCTCAAGTCAAAAAACCAATTCTACTACCGAGCGTTAGAATTAACCACTGACATTCAGATAGTTATCCATGTGAAATCTCCCAACGGATCTCCAATATTTTGTTCTATAACAAAATATCAACGTGTTCATTCAAGTGTCACCACACTTCATCTTGTAAGATCAACTACTTACTTCACAAGTAAGAAATGTCACACGTGATGGCCTATCATACGACCATGGACGATTTAAGATTCAGTCATATGTAATTTGTATATCACAATCACAACTCCTAGTGATTAACAAATCACTAAGACTTGAATCTACGGATTCTATTATTTAATTTATTAGAGTATTAATTTTATTAAATAATAGATATTGCTGTAAATATGCATCGGTTATATACAATAAAAGTGTTTATGTCCAAAGTTGATTGGACTTAGGGCATAACACTTACAAAACCCTATGTGGTGTTAATAATGGGTGCATCGGAAGCGAAAAATCCATCTTATGTGTTTACGCGAAAAGAAGTAGAGTATAAATTCAAGTCCTTTTCTTCTTATGTGATTATACATTATGATTAATAAATAATAAATTGAAGATAACTCTCTTTACACTTATAAAAAGAAATTAATTGCACAAGGCCTTTTCTTCTTCGACCATTAAACGAAGGAAATCTATAAATCAGTTCGATTCTTAATGTTCAAACTTGACAAATAAACTGAAGCAATCCATCACTAAATCAAGATCAAATAGAGTATAAATTCATTTACCGTGTTATTGTTCTTTAAGATGGAATAGAGTATAAATTCATTTGGGTCGTTACATTAAGTCACCTCCAATTTTTTAAATTATTCATATCTAACTAAAAGCAAATAATTTGAAGCAATTTATCAGTAAATTGAGATCAAATAGAGTATAAATTCATTTACCGTGAGGAAAATAATCTTGTCATTTTGGAAGAAAGCAAAAGTTGTCGTTGACCGAAAATCTATGTGCAATGACATGTTAAGGTAAAAGAAAGAAAAAACTAAGTTTATCTTTATGGTAGAATAATAGTTTCTTTTATTAAAAAAATATATTAAAACCCCAATTATGTAATTTTACTTAAGGGTATTCAATTAAATAAGAAAAATATTAAAAATTGTGATGTACATAATAAAATTCGTAGTGGTAATATAATTACTCTATTATTTATTTGAGATTAATTAAATTACAGCTACTATTCATCAAATAAAACCCAAAATTTGGTAAATGTTCTATATAGGAGAATCAATATGACTCTTATAGCACTATTTGTTTTGAATTAACTAAATTGCTGCAACTAACTCATTAATTAAAACAATGGTATCCGTTTTGTAGGAGAATTAATATGACTCAAATATAACTCATGAGTTACAATGGCATTAAAATATTTTGAAACGATAGTTTAATATTCTGAAATAAAAATGAAGAACAACTAATGAATAAGCAAAGAAACTTGGAGCAAATTAAGTAGAATAGAAACGCACTTGAATTAAAAACTAATACGTTTGGTAAATATAATTTCACATATAAATAGCCCACATGCTTAATTGGAAGCATCACCCCACAAATCCATTTTACAATCTTCCTTCTGAAAACCAGAAAATCCCAAATATATATTCTAAGTTGAATTACATAAATCTTATGGCATCCAAATCAGAATCTGCTAAGGGCGCTTTGTCATTGTTAATTATGCTTGTATGCATGGAGATAACAGCAGTTAGGGCTGCAAACCCGAAATTCTTGAATTTCGCCGTTTCCCCACAACCGCCATTGTCTGCTGTTGGGGCAGGATCAGACTCAATGTCGATGGTGGAACGGTTTCTGCCGTGCTTGTCAGCTCTAAAATATATTGAAGGTTGCAACGTAGATATTTTTAAAGCAGTGTTTGGAGTTCCCATTGACAATTCGTGCTGTCAAGCTGTCAATCAAATAACTCAAAACTGCTTGCCAGAATGGCTTCATTTATATAAGGTGTTTGTGCCTTTCGCTCTGGAGAACTGCATTTACGTCCCTGCATGACCGGCCAGCAGTTGAACTATAAACATATGAACGGATGATTTTAGCATAGTTTAAATGATGCATACTCTGAAAGACTTAATTTTTCTTTTTCTGAATCTCATAGTGGAGAATGAAAATGAATAACTCGTGGTTGTGATTTTGATTTCGCTTCGGTCAATATATTAATAGGAGCATTTTGAAGCTTCGATGAAGAATTTTTACAAATTTCGAGGAATATCTTTTGGTCTTTTGTGGAATTTCAGTTAATAAAAGTTTAGTTTGTTATGCATGTACCAAACTATGTTAAGAAGATACTGATATTGGTCTTTTTTTGGGATATTCGCTCACATCACATCACATCACATCAATAAGTAAATCGCCAATCGTTCTCCACAAGTAGTGTTATCTGGGTAGTGTTTGGTTTATCTACCTCATGCTAGGGGACATTGGGCCAAAGCCCAACAAATACTAAGTAAAAGGGCCTCAAAAAAATATAACGAAAAATTTTGTATCTACATCATTATAAAATAAAATTTCAAGATTTACTGTGTGACATTTATAATTTAAGTAATACTTTGTGATATAGACACAAACAGTGTTTGTAACTTAATTTTTTTTATAAATGATACTAGGGTTAATCTGATCATTCAATATCCTTTCCAAATCAATACATACAAAACTAAAAAAATCAGAATTCGGTACATGGGAAAAAATCATTGAGATTGGCAGATACGAGGATGTCTAGGCTGAGACACGGAGTAAAAGAGATGACTAATCAACTTGATGAGCTAGACGCCCAAGAAACCTCAAGAACGAGCCTCAACTACCAGAGATATATATGTATGTAGGCCATGGCAGTGGTTTGGCTTGGATTTTGTCCGCTCACGTCCTCCTCAACACAACAACAAAGTGCAAATGAAACGGAACTTTCTGATTGATTATCTTTCTCTCAACGTTTTTCATTCCTTTGTCTGTGTATTATTTATGATAGTTTAAAATTGAGATAGTTTTACGGTCTTAGTTTATAGGGATAATTGTAGCAATGGTACCAAATCTTTCATTTAGTAGCAGACTTTGCCCAAACCTTTCATTTGTGTCACATACAGTACCAAACCTTTCAAAATATCCGCAGTTGAAGTCCAAATGGATGGTTTCTATTATTTTGATCGTTATTTGACCAAATAATTGACTTTGACAATAATGTTGATTGATTCGAAAAGGTTAAAAAGGGAATTTTACATTTTTAATAATAAAATAATAAAAATAAAATAATTAAATTTAAAACACATTTCATCTTCTTCTTCTCCATCCACGTGACCCAACCCCACCCCATCCCAAATCTGCGAATTTGGGTTTGGAACTTCGAGAATACTTTAACAAGCTCGAGAATGGAGTCCCCAGAATTGAATGTGCGCTTTGCTGCAATGACAGTGGCTCTAATTGACTATGCTTATGTATTTAGCCGAGCAAGTGATTGTGATCGGCCCAAAACTTCATCTTGATTGACCATGGAATCAGAAGCCATGTTTTGAGATTTAACAAGGAAACCATCTTCTGATGTTTCCTCAAGAGCCTCCATCAACTTATGCTCTCGCAATTTTCTCAGAATTAAAGGGCTTCTCTTGATTTCTTCGGTTGAATGATCTCTTCTTGTCAAGGATTGGAGCAACACAGTGATATAATGGCTTCCAAAGTGAGATATGCATCGAAGGAATTTTTTTCCACTCACTTATCCTCTTCCAAACCCCTCACCTACACTTCCAACAATCGGAGCAATAATAACATTATTACTAGCAACGATGGTAATTCCTCGATGATTAATGGTAATAATTCGAATAATTTGTCTCTATCATTGCAGAGGTCATTAACTTCGACAGCATCATCGAAGATGAAGAAGGCATTTGGGCTAAGATCCGAGTGAGAGTACATAGTGCAGATGACTATAGAGGAGCTGATGAGAGTCCAGATGCAGGTTTCTGACGCCATGGATTTGAGGATTCAAAGAGGTTAATTGAGGATTTCTTGCATCAGTTATATGTTTATGGTGTAGTGGATTCGAGGATTCGAAGAGATTGATTTCCTAGATAATTTGAGGTGGAGGTGGAATGAGTTTTTAATTTTAATTATTTTATTACTAAAAATATAAAATTATCATTTTAACCTTTTAAAATAAGTCAACATTATTGTCAAAGTCAATTATTTGATCAACTAACGGTTAAATTAACAGAAACCGTCCATTTGGACTTGAGCTGCGGACATTTTGAAAGGTTTGGTACCGTGGGTGCACAATTGAAAGGTTTGGTACCGTGGGTGTCACAAATGAAAGGTTTGGGTAAAATCTACTACTAAATGAAAGGTTTGGTATCACTGCTGCAATTATCCCTAGTTTATATAACATATTTGTTCTCCAAAGGTTGTAGAAAATTAGTTGTACTTTACTATGAACTATAAGAACTGAAAATCTTCTTGGTTCTACATTGTACTTGACCATGATTATATCACTATTGATTCCAAAATGAAGTTTTCATTTAACATTTTAAATTATAAGATGTGTTGTTGTGTAATTCTGTAAGTGAATCCAATTCTATTAATGTACTACAAATGAATGTGATTAGGTATGAAATAATGGAGTTCGACCTAACTAATACATAGATAGAGGGTGAATAGGTGTTTATGCGGAATTTAAATTTGCCAATTAATAAATGCAACAAGTCACAGTTATTAATTAATATAAATGAATTCGCATGCACTAATATCCTATATTGAATTGTTGTAGATAATAAATTACTAAAAAATAAATAACACTTGAAAATTATTTATGGAGAAAACTCGTAACTGAGTAAAAATTATGGGCCCAAGCCGATAAAAATTTACTATAAATGAATCAACTTATAGTACTATCAGATTTGACTAAATCTAGCACTTTGTGACCTCCTGACTGTAATTACCAAAGCCTTTCTGGATTGTGTGCTTCTGTACCAACTTCCGGTCTTCTGAATTCGTGTATCTTATGTGGATCAATGAGAACTCCTTGTTCTCAACAATCGAAACTCTGGCCACCTTCCTTGATCTTCAGAATCTTGACACATGTTATGGAAGTAAGTGATTTGGTTTATGTGAAATTGATGTTTTTCAATGTTATGAATAAACCAAAATGAATATTTATCTAATATAATGATTTGTAGGAAGTAATCACTTGCTTCTCTCATTGTAGAGGTGTAAATATATTTAGTGTAGAGGTTTTGGGTAGTATGGGCTAGATGAAAACCATAAAAAATGAGAATTAGGTTTTCCCGGGATACACTTTTGCTCGAGCGACAGCTCAACGATAGGCAAGCGACGATGTGTCACTCGAGTGAAATCTAGGGGACAAGTAGGCGATGCACCTTCTGTTTTTACCGCTAGAGCATCAGCTGGGCGATATTCTAGCGAACTTGCGATGACTCTTGTCTCCTCATTCCATATTCGAACTCTAGGACTTCTAATGAACCACTTGACACTTTGACTTTTAAAAATTCTTTTACAACAATAGTTTTGTCAAAAGATTGCTAACAACTTTAAAATCTAACAAACTGCCCCTTTGATATTCTGCGACAAAACATGTATTACAAATCAAATAGATTAAAGCTAATCTACCAGAACCCAATGAAAAGTTAAAAAGTATATTAGCTATTTTTACCTATTTCATTCCCATATATAAGTGAACTAAAAAATCACTTAAATAGCGAAATTAGATATTTTCGTGTAAGCAATATCTTTTATGCCTAGGTTTTAGTTAAGACTGCTTAGGCCGGTAAAAACTTAACCTTGCTGTACCCTTTCCTTTTTAAACGTTGCAAAAACCTTCCCCATTGACATAAAATTTCCACTCTGCCTTTCTTCTTATGTTGTATATTATTTGCTTGTCAATTTACTAATTTTAATTAAGTAAAATAAATTGTTTTAGTTTTGAAAAGTCTGTTTTTAGATCTTTTGTTTAAATTGATTTCATCTTAATCCTACAAAACTTATTTTCCGTTCGAAAAATTGTATAGACTAAAATTGATCTAAAATATTTACTACTAAAAGGAACTAAAAAGAAATTTACTCTTTGAGCCTTTTTATGCCACCTTTTTTGAATTATTTAACATTACGATTATATTACTTCAATTTTCTAATCTCGATGTATAGTATAAACGTCAGCAGTAAACAAATTAAAAATACCAAAAATATGTTTCAAATAATACAAAATATTTAATAAATCATTTTAAAAATGTATTTACTATTTATTTTAATATAATAATTATTTGTAGGAATGACAATGAATTGAGGCCGAGGTTGAGATGGCCCTCTCGTCCTCGTCCATTCGTGGAATTTCAAGAGTAATTGTTGGGAGGGGCGAAACATGGATTAAAATATCTCTATTTTACAGTGCTTGATTTTATTTTTATTTTTTTAAATATCAATTCATAGATAAAATAAAAATATCCAGGATTGGGACATATTTCACACCCACACCCCGATCCCGCTTTAATTGGGTATGGGAGCAGGGGCAAGGTAACAAAAATACTCGAACGGGATGGGGGAGAGGAATGACAGACCCACCTCATACCCGCCCCATTGTTATCCCTAATTATCAGTTATATTTGTCAAAACAAAATAAAATAAAATTATGTATTACAATTTATTAATTTTATAATATTATTTATAGTTGTATTTTTTATTTAAAATAATATAAACCTCCGCTTCTATAATTTTTGAAAAGAAAATGAAAGGCTTTGAAATTGTCACAAACTTCAAGGACAATTTATATAATTTACTCTATAAATTAAATCGATTATACACAACCCTTTAACATACTTTAATTTTTTTTAAAGATAAATATTTGTGACTCAGTTACAATGTCATTCATAATAGTTTGAAACAACAATTCACAATAAATTCTTTGAACTATAAAAAATCAAGAATGTAACAATAGCTAGGGGTGGGCGTGGGTTGGGTTGGGTCGGTTTTTCCCCCAACCCATACCCAACCCAACATGATCGGTTTGGCATAAATTCAACCCAACCCAACCCATGTAAAGATTGAAACCCAATCCAACCCAACCCAACCAAATATCGGTCGGGTTGGGTTGGGTTGGTCGGGTTAGGTTGGGAGTTGGGGCGACTTATCAACAAACATTAAAATCACCAAAGTACTAAATTTAAAGCAACGTTAATATATTGCGTTAAAGAGAGATGTATTAGAAGAAAGATCTCATCCAAAATCACAACCAATGTTGATGATTTGGTGAGACGACGCCCGCCGCGTGAAAGAGATGATGGAAGATATGTTAGAGTTTTTTTTTTTTGTCTTTCACTTTTTTTTTACCGGGTCTCTCACTTTTATTCTATTTTAGTTTGACAAAGTTTTTTAATTAGCGGTTCGGGTTGGGTGGTCTTTGTCGGGTTGGATGGATTAACCCACAACCCGACCCAACCCGACCAACTTAACCTTGCAAACCAACCCAACCCAAGAAAAAAATTGCAAAAATCGACCCAACCCGATCGGGTTGGGTTGGGTCGGGCGGGTTGATCGGGTTGGGCGGGTTTTTGCCCACCCCTAACAATAGCCATTAATTGTTTCTTATCTATTGTTAAATACTGCTAATAAATTATCATCTCTAATAGCGTATACTAGCATAATAAAATAGAAGTGAAACGCACTTCAGGTTAAACAAATAACATGTTTAATTAATGAATATGTTCTCAGATATAAATATCCAAAGTTCAGTAGTGTCTTCCCACAAATCCTCTTCACCATAATTTTTCCAGTAGACCTTTTGAAAAGTTAACCACAGATATAGTCATACTATGGCATATAAATCATCAGTGGTGAAAGGAACTTTTGCATTGTTTATGTTGGCATGCATCACAACATCATCTATGGCGGAATCAATTCCAAAAGTCTCGCATATCGCCAATGCATTATCAGAGGTAGCACCGTTTGATGAGTTTTTGCCTTGTTTGGAAGCTCTAAAAGGTTTGGAAGTTTGCGTAGTGGATATTTTGAAAGTAGTGTTCGGGCTTCCTCTTAGCACTTCGTGCTGTCAAGTTGTCGATAACATAACAAAAAATTGCGTGCCAGCTGGGTTTCCTTTATCTGAAGTTCCATTGCCTATCGCTCTCAAGAACTGCACAGCTCCAGCGCCACCAACGCTCAGTTGAATGGATTTTATTTTTTGGGTATTTTGGTATAAAAATTCACAATAATAGAGAACAAAATATCAGTGGTTATGATTTTATTTTTGTTTTTGCATCGGATTAATAAGAGAGTATGTTTTGCAGCTTTTATGCGGATACCTATAAAGTCCATGAATATATTTTGATCTTTTTGGAGAATACAAGTTAATAAAAGTTTAATTTGCTATATATTAATATTAATTACATTTGATATGTTACATGAATGTAACTAAGAAGAAAACTATTTAAGCAGGTTCCATTGCCTATCACTTCGAATAATTGAATTACTCTCCCGGAGCCACTAGCACACAATTGAATGAATCAATTTTTTTTTTTTTTTTTTGAGTATTTTGGCTTAAAACTTCACAATATTAGAGTGAAATTTCGTAGTTTACTAACTAATTTTGACTTTATGTGAGGAATTATACAATTAACAAGCAACAAATCACTTTTAATTGTTTCTAGATATTTAAACAAACAGTCCAATTATCTTAAGTTGAATTGACATAGTTTGTAATAAGAAAACAATAAATAACACCAATATTGATGATGGAGAAACCCCACACGCTTAATTGCTCGATTCAAATAGACTCCAAAGAGGAATATAAAATATTGAGTTTTTTATTACCGGGGATAAAACTTAAGGTCAGGTCTAATAAATATGGTCAATTCATGTTCAAAATCACCTTACTAACATGTGACTGTCATCCTAAATCTCACATACACGGTAGAGTCCTACTAATAATATTATAGTGTGTAGTATAGATGGAACATGAAGATAGCAATACTAAGTACTCCATAATAATCTAAACCAACAATAGAAATGTTATAGCTCGTTGATTAAACACATGCTTGATCAAAACAAACAAATTCAAGTATATTACATATTATGCTGTAAAACAATTTCCCGCATTTTTATTTTTCAAATGTCCATTTTTTTGTTGTTTTTATTTTAAAACATGAATGCATGAATTTTTCTACTTAGTAAACAAATAAACAATTATGATGCATGCATAAATCAATGTCATATGATGATAAAGAACAAACTTGGAAAAAAAATTCCTAATCATTTAGGTATGCAAATGCTCTTTCCTTTAAGAGTATCATTATCTATTTCAAAAAATTTCAAATCACTTTTCTTCACCCGAACTTGCCTAATGATAAGAATATTCCCAGTCATCTATGTCATTATCTTTGTCAATTTACTTACCTGATTAGTAAAGAAGTCAATGTGATCAACATAATCATGATTCTTATTTCTATTTAAGTTTCAATTTCTATTTTTGTTCAGGAAATGACGATACCTAGTAGGCTTTATGTGTCTTAGCTCAACTCAATGAAAACAAATAGGGATACACCTAGGACCAAAGGTATGTGGTCATTGATATCTATTCCTAGGTTGGCGTGTCCTACATTGTCTAGCAGGTCTCTGTCCTACATATCCCTTATTTTTGTGTTCGGGTTTAGGCACATTTTAAGCTGGTTAAAGCCAGAGACAAATATGGTATTGGACGTACTAGTAACATTAAGATCATTTTTATTATATTCTAGACCTCCCTTTTTACTAGTAGGCTTACCTATTCCTAAAATATTATCTAACTTTATAGAACCACTAGAAATGCAAGAATTTGAGACTTGGAATGCTCTAAGTCGCCTTGAAGATTTTTAACTTGGATCTCTAAGGTTTCCTTTTCAATTGTCAACTCATTAGCTCTCTTAGAGGTCTTCTCAAACTCACTAGTGAGATTTTTAACCTGAGTGTCTAAAGATTCATTCATGAATTTCAACTCTGAAATCCATCTCAAGGTTGAGGTAGATTCCTGAATATACGCTACGAGTTTTCCTTTCTCCAGCTCAAGTTCCGTGATTTTCGTACTTAAGACTTTTTTTTAGTTAATCTAAACACTCTCCCGAAGTAAAAATTATTAAATAAATATGATCCCTCCAATTAATATTTTTTTATCAAGTGTTGTTGTAGGTAATTGAATGAAATTTTAATTGATTTATCAAAGTAATATCTGTTAAGAAATATAATGTTATTTTATTTTATTATTTATTAAGGGTAGAATAGTCACTTTACTTTCCCTTGTTTTAGCCTATATAGTCTTTTTATATTTATGTTAAATCATCTTTTTGTATTCAATTTCATTATTCAGAATTAATGAAACACTGGCCTCCTCTTTTTCTTTATGTTTCTTTGAATTGTTTGACATGTTATCAGAGCAAACTTTCATGGGACAATGCTTAATCTCAAACACGGCTTTGTGTTTCTTTTAGAAATGAGACGATTTCGAGAGGGTTTTCTTTCTGTTTTTGCAATTTGGTATTTCGTTTCCATTTCTTTTGCGATCTGTTTTCCCTTATTTTTTTGATTATGGCTACTGAAAGAGACGATTCGCTTTAGTATATGAGTGTGAGGTTGGATGGAAAGAATTATTCGTATTAAAGTTATGTGATGAGAAATTTTCTTAAGGGTAAAAAGATGTAGGGATACTTTAGTGAAACTTTTGTGAAACCTAAGAATACCGATGAAGGTTATGCTGCTTTAGTAGATGTCTGGAAAGCAAACAATGCGAAAATTATTACTTGGATTAACCATTCTATTGAGCATTCCATAGGCAGAAAGTTGATAAAGTATGAGACAGCAAAGGAGGTTTTAGATCATCTGCAAAGGTTATTCACCCAGTCAAATTTTGCAAAACAGTATCAATTGGAGAATGACATACGAGCTCTTCAGCAAAGGAATATGAATATTCAGGAGTTTTATTCTACTATGACAGATCTCTGGGATCAATTGGCTCTTACATAATCGGACGAATTAAAGGCATGTGATGCATATATTGCTTGTAGAGAGCAGCAACGGTTGGTGCAGTTTTTAACTGCACTTTGCAGTGATTTTGATGGACTTAGAGGTTCAATTTTGCATTGTTCTCCACTTCCTTCTATTGACTCAATTGTTAGTAAGTTATTGGCTGAAGAAATACGTCTCAAGTCTTATTCTGAAAAGGGAATCTTTTATACTTCTAATCCTTCTATGTTAGCAGTGCCTTTTAAGTCACTTTCTAATAATCAGAATAAGTTTTATAGAAGGGTTGCCCCCGACGAGTGGAGTTTCTGTAAGCATAAAGGTCATTGGATGGCTCAGTATTCTAAGTTGAGACAACAGAATCAATCGCAGCAACAATTTCAAGTTTGGAAGCCTGGAAACTAGTCACAATCGAATGCTCATAGACCACCTCAGGGCTATAAACTACCATAGTCTAATACTGCAGTAGTAGTTCATCCGGTCCCTTCACCGATCCTAGTACTCTGGCTGAGCAATTTCAGAAGTTTCTCTCCTTACAACCACAAGCTATGTCTGCTTCTTCTTCTTCCATAGGTCAGTTGCCTCAAAGTTCTTCAGGTATGTCACATTCTGTATGAGTTTTAGATTTGGTGCTCCACCTCATATGTCTCCATATTCTTCATCTTTTGTTTCTGTGTCTCCTTGATGAGTGATATTTCACTCACGATATCAATGTCATTAAACTTGTTATTTGGTTAATTCTTATGAGTTGTTGATGTTTTAATGCGTGATTTTGATGTCGTGACGTATGTTGATGAGAATGGAGGATGATGTCTGAAGCAAAGTTGTAGTCCTTTGAGTTAGCTTTCCAACGCACCTTGAATCATCTCAATCGGACATCAGGAGACAAAGTTATGATAAAAACACTGAAGGACGCGCAGTGCAGTTGTTTTTCACTCGAAGGCACAGGCGCTTCCGCGCCGGGATAGGCACTCCCGCGCCACTAGAAGGTTCAAAATTGATTTTTAACCTAAAGAAAGGGCGCCCTTATGCCAAAAGGTGGTGCAGGGTGCCAAAAGGTAGCGCCCCTGTGCAGTTTAAAGAAAGATGGGCGTTCATGCGCCCAAAATAGGCGCCTCTGCGCTGCGGTGACGCCAGATGCCAAATAAGCCATAAAAATGATGGATTAAAGAGTGGACTATAAATACGGCTGGCAAGGTTTGAAAAAATGACTTTTGGGATGAGAAAATCGGCAACCACATCAAGGAGAAGACCATTGAAGATTGAGGAATCCACAATCAAAGAGTCTTTCATATTCTCTATTTTATTAATGTTTAAGAACATGAATTGTATTTATTTTTATATTTTCATGGAGTAATCTAGTTTTCTAGAGATACAATGTAGCCAACAGTAGATATTACGCTTTGATTATTTAATTATCTATTTCAAGGGTTATTCAATTGGTTTATTTGTGTTTATCCAGCTTTAATGCTTTTGAATGCTTGATCACCAGTTGAATGATATGGAATTTAGGATTTACTATCGAGAGAAGGAAATTATAGAGTTCGAGAGGCCTATGAAATCCTTTGTAGTAATTAAGAGAACTAAAGACCTAAATGTACTTTATCATCCTAATTTTAGATGGAGACTCAAAATTAGTGTTTTAAGAGTAATTCTCAATTCACCATCGAGGGAGGGGATTAAGATAATTTCGGGTTCTTGACTAATAAATCATAAGAATAAATTAAGGAATAGTTAGATGATCGAAGCATAATTGATAGTTACGTGAAATTGGATCTCTAGAGTTTAATCACATTGATATTAATCTTGTGTAATTGCATTATTAATTTATTAAATTAGTTTAGTTAATTATTTCACTCAATCATTCATGTTTTCTAGATAAAATCAAGGTTATTATAATTACAAGAATTATTAGGATTGGATATCAATCCCTGTGGAAAACGATACTTTATTCTCACTATATTAAAATTTGGCACCATACACTTGCGGTTGACAAAATCACGCATCAAGTTTTTGGCGCCATTGCTAGGGACTGATTTATCTTTTCTTATTAATACTGTGACGAAGTAGCATTACTTTTATTCTAGATTAATTTTGTTTTAATTTGTTTTACTTCGAATTATTCTTTTTGTCTTCAAGGTGTTTTGGCAGTTGATGCGACAATCTAAAAACTATAATTTAATTCATATTGATTTGGAAATTGAAAAAACTCTTCGGACAATAAGAGTAAAGAAGAAGGCTAAGGAGAACGCAATGACTGAGCAAAACAACCAAAATTTACAAGAAGGTGCTAATCAATGAGAAAAACCTATTCAAGACTACTTCAATCCGGTAGTCCAAGAACATTATTCTAGGATAAGGCGCCAAACAATTAATGCCAACAATTTTGAACTGAAAGCATTACTCATCAGTATGGTGCAAAATAATCAGTTTGGGGGATTGCATAATGAAGACCCGAACATTCATTTGTCTATGTTCTTGCAAGTGGCTGATACTATAAAGGTGAATGGAGTGAGTGATAATAGCATCAAACTGAAATTGTTTCCATTTTCCTTTAGAGACAAGGCGACAAGCTGGCTGTTATCTTTACCATTGGGAAGCATTAACACTTGGGAAGAACTGACTGCGAAATTCTTTGCAAAATTTTTCCCTCTATCAAAAGTATCTCAATTAAGGGGTGAGATTGGCTCATTTCGTCAGATGGATTTTGAACCCTTATATGAGGTGTGGGAGAGATTTAAGGAGATGCAAATAAAGTGTCCGCAACATGGGTTTGATGATTGGATGCTCATTGATCGGTTTTACAACGGATTGAGTGATTATTGATAGCACAACTTTTGGTTCTTTAATGAGCAAATCGGTTGATGAAGCATATGAACTTTTAGAGGAAATGGCCAACAACAGTTATCAATGGCCACATGAGCGTGCAATGACCAATAAGCTAGTTGGAATGTATGAAATTGATGTTTTCACAAACATGTCAGCAAAGGTTGATGCGCTTTGTCATAAATTGAGCGCCATGACCAACCCAAAAGCTTCTCAAGGAACAGAATCTGTACCTGAAACAAATATGGTTTTTCTAGTCATAGTTGATAATGAGGAGTGAGTACAATATGTGAACAACCGCAACTTCAACAATTGGAATAATTTCATGCCTAACCAATATCATCTGGGGCTCCGTAATCATGATAATTTTTCTTATAGTAATACAAAAAACGTTTTACAACCCCCTGCAGGGTTTGAAAACAAGGGTCAAGAGAGAAAGATGCCATTGGAAGATATTTTAGGACAATTTATGATTGAATCAAGGGAGAGGTTCAACAGGAATGATGCAAGGTTGCAAGGAATTGAGACTCATCTCAAGTCAATTGACACCCAAATTGGACAAATAGCATCATCTTCTAATGCTCATCAAAAAGTAAGATTCCCTAGTGATATAGAAGTGAACCCGAAGGAGCATTGTAAGGCTATTATGCTTAGGAACGATAAAGATCTTGAAGATCCACAATACAAAAGTACAAGCATCATCAAGTGACCAAGAGGATGAAGAAAACAAAGAAGGCACAACTGAACCGGAAGCATCAAAGGAAGCTGAAGAGCCTAAATCCAAACTATTTCTGGATAATCCTCCAATTCTTAAACCTTCTCTTCATTTTCCTCAAAGATTTCAAAAGAAAAAGCTTGATTCTCAATTTGCAAAATTCTTAGATATTTTCAAGAAAATTCACATTAATATTCCTTTTGCAGATGCTTTGGAGCAAATGCCAAATTATGTCAAATTCATGAAAGACATCATGGCTAAGAAGATGAGGCTTGAACAATTTGAGACAATCAAGTATATAGAGGAATGTAGTGCTATTATCCAAAGGAAGTTACCACAAAACTTGAAGGATCATGGAAGCTTTACCATTCCTTGCACAATTAGTAGTATCACGTTTGATAAAGCACTGTGTGATCTTGGAGCTAGTATCAACTTGATACCCCTATCAGTGTTCAAGAAGTTAGGACTTGGAGAGGTAAAGCCGACAACCATATCACTGCAACTGGCAGACAGATCCATCACCTATCCATGGGGGATTATAGAAGATGTATTGGTAAAGGTATATAAGTTCATCTTTCCGGTGGACTTTGTGGTCTTGGATATGGAAGAGGATGAGAAAGTACCACTAATTCATGGTCGACCTTTCCTGGCTACTGGAAGAGCATTGATTGATGTACGAGAAGGGAAGTTGACACTACTTGTTAATGAAGAGCAAGTGAACTTCAACATTCATCAAGAAAAGAAAACCCCAGAAAAAATAAATGTATTCCGTGTGATCCAATCCATCAATGTAGTGAAGGATGAGAAAAGCAAGAGAAAAATATTCTATGATCCTCTAGAACAACATATGGCTCTTAACTATTCAAGGTTTAATACATGTGCAAATGAAAAAAGAACCAATGAAATGGTGGATTATATCTTAGAGTATGAAGTAGATCTACCGACAAGAAGGAGAGCTATGTGGAAAAACCTTCAAACCCTCCAAACATTGCCAAACCAAAAGAGGTTTTGAAGGACATACCGGAGTTAGAACCATTCAATTTTATGGGCCATCCTATAGTGAAGAAAAAGACAAGGCCAATGGTGAAGTTTAGAAATAAGAGAGATGTGTCACAAGAAGATCCAACATAGGTACTGCGGTTGAGTCAAGCTAATGACGTTAAAGAAGCGCTTCTTGGGAGGCAACCCAAGTTTTCTTCCTTTTTACTTAATTCATTTTTTTAGTTATAGGATAGTTTAATTTATTTTACAATTTATTTAGGATTCATCACCTTATCCCGTCTTCCCTTAGGTCTCAAAATAATTAAGTTGGTCATTAGATGTTTAAGCTAAGTAACACTTGTTTCATGATTTTAACATCTAAAATATGATTTTTAAGGAACTTGACGTTGTGAAACATTCAAACCAGTATTGAGATCGAGAAATGGGTTACATTTCAAGTTTGGGGGAAAAAAGATAGAAGAAACATCCACCAACATTAGTATCATCAACACGACAACGTCACTGGCAATACAAACAATTCAGGGAAGTCTCCTCCTTTTTCTTTAATTTTACATTGAGGACAATGTTGAACTTAAGTTTGGGGGTGTATTATAAATTGTGTCTAATTGTCTTGGTTTTTTTTAAAATAATGTTTTGTGTGATTTGTGTGCATAAAAAACAATTATTTTTTATTATACATTTACGCATGCTTGTGTGAGTTGGATAATCTTACTGGCATTGATGTATATATTTGGTAACATATTTTGGTTGATGAGTTGTGGATAAGTTATGTGTTTGAGTTAATTTCTTGCTTATTCATGTGAGACGGAAAATATTTATGCACGTGAGTTAATTGTGATGTTGTACATGATTAGGTTGATCCATTGTTTATAGGTTGTAATAGAGAACCTAATTGCTATACCCAAACAGCCATTAAACATTATATCTTTAAACCAAACTTATGATATTTGGTTGGTTGAACTGTTGTAGGTTGACATGGAGATAGATATGGATTCAGTGTGTGAAAAATGTTGTGTGGACTGTCTGAGATCAATGGGATGAAAATTGGGTGATAAACCTTAAGTTAGAGGTCCATTTTCCAAAATGAGTGTTTAATAAGGGGCATTGCACTAATCATTGCATAAAAAGGAAAAAGTTGCATTTTTGTGAAGCTACTCTAAAAAGATCTAAATGAGGACAACTATGATAATCTCATTGTGAAACGTCCATTAGTAGCCTTTATGATTCGAGTGATTAAGTCTACAAGGGTTTAAAATCGGTGCCCTAAAGTCATCTGATTTGGGAGTCATCAGCCTAAAGCTCGCTACAATTAGTGAAATCTAACCAAACTTGAGTGATGTAAGAGATTAGTATTGAAAATCAACTTTAGAATAGACCATGGGGAGTGAAAAGAAAATAAGTTTGGGGGAGTATGAATCCTACGAGTGATATAAGGAAAAATTTGACTTTTAAGGTCTGGAATTGGATCAATTTATTATTACATCTTTGCACTTAACTCGTCACACACACACACACACACTCGTTTTTGCATTGAAAAGGTGGGAAGTTGGTTTTTGCATTATAATTTTGAAATGATTCATAAAATTAATGCATGTTGCCAATCTTGAACTACGAAAGCAAGATATCTAACGCAATTAGTTTTTATTGGTTTGTTTAGTTGCAGTTGTGTGCTTGTTAATGATTTTCGTTGGGTTGGTGTTTGCTCGAGGACTAGCAAAATATTAAGTTTGGGGGTATTTGATGAGTGATATTTCACTCATGATATCAATGCCATTAAACTTGTTATTTGGTTAATTCTTATGAGTTTTTGATGTTTTAATGGGTGATTTTGATGTCATGATGTAGGTTGATGAGAATGAAGAAAGAAGTCAAAGGGATAAAATATAATCAAAGTATGATCATACATCAATTTTCAACTAAGAAAGTTATGCTCCAGATTTGTAGTCTCATATTGAGACTCACTTTTGACATAGTAAACTATCGAATTGGAGGATGATATTTGAAGTAAATTTGTAGCTCTTTGGGTTAGCTTTCCAACGCATCTTGAATCATATCAATTAGACATCAGGAGACAAATTTATGATCAAAACACTGAAGGACGCGCAGTACAGTTGTTTTTCACCCGAAGGCACAGGCACCCCCGCCCTAGAATAGGCGCCCATGCGCGACTGGAAGCTTCATAATTGATTTTTAATCGAAAGAAAGGGCACCCCTGTGCTGCGGCAAAGCCAGATGCCAAATAAGCCATAAAAATGATGGATTTAAAGAGGGGACCATAAATACGGCTGGGGATGTTTGAAAAAAGGACTTTTGGGAGGAGAAAATCGGCAACCACATCAAGGAGAAGACCATTGGAGATTGAGGAATCCACAATCAAAGAATTTTTCTTATTCTCTATTAATCTTCTCTATTTTATCAATGTTTAAGAATATGAATTGTATTTGCTTTTATATTTTCATGGAGTAATCTCATTTTCTAGAGATACAATGTAGTCAATACTAGATATTTTGTTTTGATCATTTAATTATCTATTTCAAGGGTTATTCAATTGGTTTATATGTATTTTTCCATCTTTAATGCTTTTCAATGCTTGATCACCATTTGAATGATATGGAATTTAGGATTTACTATCGAGAGAATGAATTCTAAATAGTGACCATTGATAAAACACAACTTAGGAAATTATAGAGTTCGAGAGGCCTATGAAATCCTTTGTAATAATTAAGAGAACCAAATATTTAAATGTACTTTATCATCCTAATTTTAGATGGAGACTCGAAATTAGGGTTTTAAGAGTAATTCTCAATTCACCATTGAGAGAGGGGATTAAGATAATTTCGGGTTCTTGACTAATAAACCGTAAGAATAAATTAAGGAATAGTTAGATGATCGAAGCATAATTGATAGTTAGGTGAAATTGGACCTCTAGAGTTTAATCCCATTAATATTAATCTTGTGTAATTGCATTATTAATTTATTAAATTAGTTTATTTAATTATTTCACTCAATCATTCGTGTTTTCTAGATAAAATCAAGGTTATTATAATTACAGGAATTATTAGGATTTGATATCAATCCCTGTGAAAAACGATATTTTACTCTCACTATATTAAAACTTGACGCCGTATACTTGCGGTTGAAAAAATCACACATCACTCATTCGTCTTCTATCCCTGTCATGACTACTGATGGCACTCTTATACCTTTAGCAGGTGTTGGTTCTGTTGTCACACCTCACTTGTCTCTCCCTAATGTTTATCATATACCGAAACTCACATTTAATTTTGCTTCTATCGGTCAATTATGTGATGATGGTAATTTAGTCATATTTTCCTCTTCTTCTTGTTATGTGCAGGACTTGCAATCTCAGAAGCTGATTGGGACATGCCATAGGAGGGGTGGACTATATATTTTGGATGAGTTAATAGTGTCAATTGATGCTGCTGTTGCTACTACTAGTGTTGATTTGTCTTCTTTTCGTTTGAATCCTTCTTCATCTAGTTTTTATTTATGACATTCTTGCCTAGGTCATGTTTCGTCTTCTCGTTTGAGATTTTTAGCTTCTACAGGGGCTTTAGGAAATTTGTAACCCTATGCTATTTCTGATTATAGTGGATGTAAACAGGCAAAATTTTCAGCTTTATCTTTTAATCAAGTATTATGTTTCTTCTTTTCCATTTGATATAATTCATTCTGATGTATGGGGGTATTTTCCTGTTGTCACAAAAGGAGGGTCTCGATATTATATTTCTTTTATTGATGATCATACTCATTATTGTTGGGTTTATTTAATGAAACATCGTTCCGAATTCTTTGAGATATACTCAGCATTTCGTGCTCTTGTCAAAACTCAACATTCTGCTGTTATCAAATGTTTTAGGTGTGATTTGGGTGCGGAATATACTTCTAATAAATTTTGTGAGTTACTTGCCTTATATGGAACTATTCACCAAATTTCGTGTATAAATACTCCTGAGCAAAATAGTGTTGCTGAAAGAAAATATAGGCACATTGTTGAAACTGCTCATTTTCTCTTGTTGTCTGCTTCTGTTCCTAGTATGTTTTGGGGTGAAGCTATTTTTATTGCTGTAAATTTGATTAATACAAATCCATCTTCTCATATTTTAGGTTTGTCTGCTTTCGAAAAGTTGTATAGGTATGCCATTGATTATTCTTTCTTTAGAGTTTTTGGTTGTACTTGTTTCGTTCTTCGTCCTCATGTAGAACATAGCAAATTGTCATCTCAATATGTTATTTATGTCTTGACTAGATCTGATCTTATTCTAATAGATCCTTTTTCTGACGATTCTGATAGTTTGTCATCTCGGGTTCCTAGTATTTCAAATACCCATTTTCATGTTCTTACTTCATTATCATTACAACTAATTCGTACAGATCATTGTGCAGGTACATACATTTTACTTTCTGGTACACCTGAAGGTCCCTCTTCTCTTATGGTTCCTCGAGCTCCGTCCGAGATTGTGGATCCACATCTACGTCAATCTATACGCATTTGTAAGTCTACAAAGTTACTAGATTTTCCTTATTCTTGTTATTCTTCATCTTTTACTTCTTTTTTAGCTTCTATTCATTATCTCTCTGAGCTCTCTTCCTATAAAGAGGCAATTTTTGATCCTCTTTGGCAGCAAGTTATGGATGAAGAACTTTCTGCTTTGCATAAGACCGGTACTTGAGATTTGGTTCATCTACCTCCTGGTAAGAGTGTTGTGGGTTGTCGTTGGGTGTATAAGATTAAGAATAATTCTGATAGATCAATTGAGCGATACAAAACTAGGTTGGTTGCAAAAGGGTACTCTCAACAGTATGGTATGGATTATGAGGAGACATTTGCTCCTGTTGCAAAAATGACTACTATTCGTACTCTTATTGCAGTAGCTTCGATTTTTCAGTGCTTATCTCTTAACTTGATGTTAAAAATGCTTTCTTGGATGGAGATCTTCAAGAAGAAGTTTATATGGCGTCCCCTCCTGGCGTTTCACATGATTATTGGTATGTTTGCAAGTTAAAGAAAGCGTTATATGGTCTCAAACAAGCACCTCGTGCTTGGTTTGTGAAATTTTCTGTTGTAATCTCTTCCCTTGGATTTACTTCTGGTAATCATGATTCTGTTCTTTTTGTTAAGTGCACTAATTCAGGTCGTATCATTCTATCTCTATATGTTGATGACATGATTATTACTGGTGATGATATTGATGGTATTTCATTTTTGAAGACAGAGTTGGCTAGACAGTTTGAAATGAAGGATTTTGGTTCTCTACGATATTTCTTGGGTATTGAGGTAGCCCGCTCACTCTCGTGCTATCTTCTTTCTCAGTCGAAATATGTTGCAGATATTCTTAAGTGGGCTAGACTTACTGATAATAAGACTGTTGATACTCACATTGAGGTTAACGCAAAGTGTTCTTCTTCTAATGGTTTACCTTTGTCATATACTACTTTATACCGTATTATTGTTGGGAGCTTGGTATATCTCACTATTATTCGTCCAGATATTGCATATGCTATTCATGTTGTTAGTCAGTTTGTTGCTTCTCCTACTATAGTTCATTGGACAGCTGTTTTTCGTATTTTGCGGTATCTTTAGGGCACAGTCTTTCAGAGTCTTTTACTTCCATCCACTTCTTCTTTGGAGCTACGTGCATACTCTGATGCTGATCATGACAGTGATCCCATAGATCGCAAGTCTGTTACTAGTTTCTGTATTTTTTTGGGTGATTATCTTATTTCTTAGAAGAGTAAGAAACAATCTATTGTTTCTCAATCTTAAACTGAAGTAGAATATTGTGCTATGACATCTACTACCAAAGAGATTATTTGGCTATGTTGGTTACTTATAGATATGAGAGTTTTTCTTTCTCATCCTACTCCAATGTATTGCGACAACCAGGATTCTATTCAAATTGCTCACAACTCGATTTTTCATTAATGAACTAAGTACATTGAGATCGATTGTCACCTTACTCGTCATCATCTCAAGCATGACACAATTATTTTGCCCTTTGTTTTTTCTTCTTAGCTGATTACAGATTTCTTTACCAAGTCGCATTCTATTTCCCGTTTTCGTTTCCTAGTTGGCGAACTCTCGATGCTTGTAGCTGTTGCACCGTGAGTTTGAGAGGAGATGTTAAGAAATGTAGTGTTATTTTATTTTATTGTTTATTAATGATAGAATAGTTCTTTAGTTTTCTTTGTTTTAGCCTATCTATAATATTTTTATATTTAGGTTAAATAATCTTTTTGTATTCAATTTCATTATGCAGAATAGTCCTTCTATTTTCTCTTTTTCTTTGTATTTCTTTGAATTGTTTGACAATATCAAGTTCTAGGGGCCATATTTTTGTTCATTGATGATTTAATATTCACGGTTCCACGGGACAAAGAAACTCAAATATACTAATAAATTTCAGAAAAAGAAAAATAAAATGGGAACTTTTCAAAATAGCTCTCTTAATGGCCAAAATAAAAAACAATCAAATGAGCTGGATTAGGCAGTGGTGGACCTGGTGGTGGGAAGTGGGTGTGTGCGGCCCTAGCAATTACGATTGTGGTGGATTACGAAGTGGGGGCGTCATCGGCTAATCTTAGTGCTGATGAAGTAAAAAGAAATTACATTTGTTTAATATATATTAGTTCAGCTTAAAAACTTTATTTCAATCTAATTAACTCGTTGTTGATGGTATGATTTGATTTGAGAGACGAGAGAAATTTCTTGAATGTTAGCCTCTATTTTGTACTTATAGATATCGAATTTAGATCAAAAGTTCTTTTGATAAAGATTTCTGATTGCAGACAAAAATTGGCACGTCTGGTTGAAAAGTGCATGGCGCCATTAGGTGCGACTACACCGCTTCCAGGTTTTGCGCTCGGGTTAACCAGATTATGCTGGTGTGATCACACCACCACACTCTAAGGGAAGTGCATTTTGGTCCCCACTGTTTTATGCTCTGTTCAATAAAGGCATTTCTTGGTGCAATTTGAGTTCTTTGGCTAACGATTTTTTCCAATGACCCCTTGTAATCTTCAATCATCATTCTTTGATCCGAATCAATTATTGAATATTTGCAATTTAGTTCTGAACTTTGAATTTCTTCCCTTTTTGCTCTAATTTCGTTCATTTCTTCAAATTTTACTTTCAATCATTGAATTTTACCTAACAAACAATATTTGCAAGAGGTTAAGCCAAAAAATAATCAAAAGTACTCATAAAATCTAGATTTAATGTTTAGAAATGCACTTATCAAGCATGATTTAATTGATGCATACTTTGAAAGACTACATGAATTTTGCTTCTTCTTTTTTTCTTCTTTTTGAATCATACTAGAGAACCAAAAAAATAAATAACATGTGATTTTAATCTTGCTTCAACCAATATACTAATAGGAGCCTTTTAAAGCTTCAATGAAGGATTTTTACAAATTAGGAGGAATATCTTTTGATCTTTCGCGTGCCTGTACCAAACAACATTGAAATGATTATAGAAGAAAGAGAAATTAATATATTTTGTAGAGTTGTAAAGATTCCTTCCCGTGACCTAAAAAGCGCGTTTAAGTGCGACGTTTGATCTTATCATACAGACATACCTTATATTTTTTATGCGTAGGTTTCACCCAAGTTCCTTTATGCTCGCAAAAGCTTAAATCTAAGACTTACCATACACCCCTTTTCTTTTCAAACACAGCAGAAACCTCTCCTCTTGACATAAAGTATCCACTTTGCCTTTCTTCCTATGTTGTATATTATTTTCTTATGAATTTATTAATTTTAATTAAGAAAAATAAATTGTTTTAGTTTTAAAAAAAAAATCTGCTTTTTATCTTTTGTACACAGTGATTTCATCTTAACCCTACAAAATTATTTCCCGTTTGAAAAATTGGACAAACTAAAATTGATCTAAAATATTTACTACAAAAAGAACCAAGAAGAAATTTACTCTGTAAGCCTTTTGCCCCCCCCCCCCCCCCCCTTTTTGGTATTATCATAATATTACTTCAATTTTCTATTCTCAATATAGTATAAATGTCAAGAGTAAACAAAGTAAAATACCAAAAGAATGTTTTAAGTATTACGAAATATTTAATGAATTCTCAATTAGTATTATTAAATATTTTAAAACATGTATTTACTGTTTATATTGATATATTAATTATTTGTAGGAATGACAATGAATCGGGGTTGAGGTTGAGGTCAAGGTGGCCCTTCCCGTCATTGCCCATTTGGGGATTTTCGAGAGGTATTTGTTGGGAGGGGCAAGACATGAATTAAGAAATATCTCTATTTATTGTGCTCGATTAATTAATTAGCTCATGTTTGACTCCCATTAAAACAAAACTCTTTATTACTAATTTTTAACCACACATTCACACAATAAAATATTTCTCATGTAAATCCAAAACGTTTTTCCATTTTTAAACCACACATTCTTCAAAAAAGTTCACTATTTAAAACATCATTTTTCTCCAATTTTTTATTATAATGGTTGTCAAACAGAGGCTTAATTTAAAAAATATCAATTACATAAAAATATAAAATAAAATAAAATAAAAAGATATGGGATGATGATCATATGTCATGTCCCCACCCCGATTACCTAAACGTGGTGGATCAAGTTTCCTAATAATTTGTCAAAAAAAGTAAATAGAATAATATCGTTTAAAGAAAAAAGTATAAAAAACATATCTTAAAAAACAATAAGGCTCTGTTTGATAACACTTATTTTCCCTGAAATTTGGAAAAACAATTCCATTTCCATGCAAAACAAGTGTTTGATTGGACAAATTTGGCCAAGAAAAATTTTTCCTTCCCCACCACCCACGCACCTTTTTCCTTAAAATGGTCGCCTTTTCCAGGTTCTGCCATTAATATTTTTTTTCGTTTGACAATATTAACAGATTTCATAACCAATTGTAAAAAAAAAAAAAAAAAAAAAAATCACTTTAATAGACAATTTCCATGTAAAATGAAGCCAAACGAACACTAACTTTGATGAAAAAATAGTTTTCCAGCAATTTTTAACAAATTTCATAATCAATTGTAAAAAAAAAAATATATCATTTTAATGGACAATTTCCATGTAAAATAAAGCCAAACGTAAACAAAAAGATTCAAAATTTTTAAAAAATTTCGGGTGAAAAATTATACCAATCAAACACATTTAATTACAATTCCCAGTAAAACAATTTTTAGAAAAATCTTTTTCCTATAAAACACTTAATTGCAATCAAACAGACCTTAAGAAAGAAAGAAAAATACCTTCAAAAAAGGGAGAGAATATAATTTTAATAAATGAAAATACAATTGGAAAACAGCATAAAGGGGTAAAATGAGGAATATAGATTTGTTTTTTTTTTTTTTTTTTGCTGATATGGAGAAATTTGTTATGAAACATAAATCTAATGGGAGATTTCTATAATTTTTTAAAAGGGTCAATGTCTTTGAAATTGTCATAAACTTAATATAAATTTACTCTATAATTTAAATCGATAAACAATCCCAATTCAGTTTTTTTGAAGGATAAATATAAATATCTATGACTCGGTTACAATGTATCCATAATAGTTTGAAATGACTATTCACAATAAATTTATGAATTATAAAAAATCAAGAATGTAACAATAGCCATTAATTGTTTCTTATCTCTTGCTAAATACTGCAAATAAATGATCATATCATAGTAGCATATACTAGCATAATAAAGTAGAAGTGAAATGCACTTTATACTCTTAAAAATAACACTTTTAGTGATTAATATGCTCTCCCCACAATTCCAATTTACCATAATTCTTCCAGTAGACCTTTTAAAAAGTTTACTTCAGATATAGTCATACTATGGAATATAAATTAGCAGCTTTGAAAAGAGCTTTTGCATTGTTTATAGTCATACTATCAGATATAGTCATACTATGCATCACGATATCCTCGGCGGAATCAAGTCAAAAAATCTCTCATGTCGCCTATGCAGTATCAGATCCAGCACTAATTGATGAGTTTTTGCCGTGCTTGGAAGCTCTAAAAGGTCTTGAAGATTGTGTAGTAGATATTTTGATATAAGTATTCGGACTTCCCCTTAACACTTTGTGCTGTCAAGTTGTTGATTACATAACTGAAAATTGCTTGCCAGCGGGGTTTCCTTTGTCTAAGGTTCCATTGCTTGTCTCTATGAAGAGCTGTTTTATTGCCCCAACGCCACCAGCACGCAATTGAATGAATTATTATTATGGCATAAAATTCACAATATTGGAGAAATAAAATGTCCTTGATTGTATTTTTTTCTTTTTGCATTGAATTAATAAGAAAGTATGTTTTGCACCCTTTATGCAGATAGTTGCAAAGTCCATGAATATATTTTGATCTTTTTCGAGAATACAAGTTTAATTTGCTACCTATTAATGTAAATTACATTTGATATGTTAGAAGAATGTAATTAAGAAGAAAAACTATTTGAGCGCATGTCAATTTTGCTAGTAGCCTCTTTCTACAGAGCGTTCAGATCTAAAAAGTAATTGAACAGTATGGAAGGAACACTATGATATTCTAAAGTTCTCAAATAGAATATGTGAAATTAAATCTTACATGAATAACAAAATATTGAAGAAATCAACAAAATGACACAAGTGTCGTTAAACAACACTTGTGCCGTTCTGTCTATAAACATGAGTATAAGCAGCCATGACCCATCCGAGACCCGATAATCGATAAGCTGAACTCATTTAAGTTGATTTACAACATTCGAGAGATATGCTCATTACTTATACTTTCAAATGAATTTAGATCAAAACTTATGATTTCACCATTTGATACCATATATTTATATCAATTCTTCCGTTATTTGTCACATAATCAACAATTCTGACTTTCTTAAGTTAGTGGGTTCAATGCTTGAGGTCGTTCCGCTGGAAAAGTAGCAAATATTGGAGAAATCAACAGAACGACACAAGTGTCGTGTCCCGTTTAACGACACTTGTGTCGTTATGTCTGTAAACACGAGTTTAAGCAGTCACGACCCATTCGAACCATGATAATCGATAAGCTGAATTCATTTAAGTTGCAGGATCACATACCATTTACAACATTCGGGAGATATGCTCATCACTTAATCAACATGAAAAAATAGAACAGCATAAGTGTCATCACTTTTTTGAAAACGGCACAAGTGTCGTTACATCACCATTGATGTTTTATTTTAACAAAAAAATAGTATAACTACCGTTATGGCTTCATCGAGTCTAAGAAAATGAAAAAATCAGTTGTTCCAAACATTATAAATAGTTTACTTTTCAAAATTACAAAAGTAGTACTTCATAACATAACATCACCATCATTTTTCAATATTACAAAAGCAGTACATCGTAACACTACAAAAGCTGCTTATGTGCCGTATTGTCTTCATCGTTCATGTCTCTTGCTGAGTGGTACACAATCTGTACAAGTGATACAGTTATGCCCAATTTTCAAACACCTACTACACTTACGAGACTTGCGTACCTCTCCGACTGATTGTTTCCTCTTTTTCGGTGGACGTCCACTTCCTCTTCGTGTCAATGGCCGTATCATCTTTCTTGATCGAACATTATAGGGAATTTCCCAATCCGCCTCGTTTGGCAGTGGATATATATATATACACGTGCTCTCCACCTCTCCTTGTGCTTGCTACCCTAAAATCTTGTTACTCAATATATTCTTCACCTTTCTTCTCCAATATTTTGAGCATTTGAACAAGAATTTTGGTTTTTATACTATCTACATTGAAATCTCTATTATATTTGAAGAAAAAGGGAAGGTATTTTTAGAAATCTCATATACATTGGTCTTTTTATTGTAGAGTATAGTATGAAATGATATTTTAGTTAATTTTTTCACACTTGGTGTATTTCAGTACTCCGCAACTATTGAACAATATGTAGTACAGAACGACACTCCAGCTGTTTTATGTAGCGTAGAACGACACTACAATTGTTATCTTCCATAGTTAATACGATTGGAGATGAATGAGAGAATTTGATTGGATTGAATGGGTGTTTGTGTCTTTTCCATGATAGGGATGTTTTAGACATTTGATAATATTTATTTATTGTATTTTATAATTGAGGCCATTTCACCAACAAACATTGAGAAAATGTTATTTATTCAACTACATTGTTTGACTAGGTCTTTTAACAAATTTTCCCATCTGGTTTTGGCCAAAGAGATTAATATTTTAATGTTATTGCACCAAATGACTCTCTTAATAGGAATTGCATTATGATTTGTTTCAGAAGAAGCAGTAGAAGAATTGTAGATGTTCTGTATTGGGAGAAGGAATTTTCTGTATTGGGTTCCTAATTTTAATCCTTCCAAGAAGAAAACTAGCACCATGCAAATTTGGATCAATATTTAAGAATTGAGACGAGAGTTTTGGCTCAATATTTAAGTTGTCTTTTTGTAACTACGGTCGTGTAAATGTGATTTTAGTAAAGATTATATCAATCTTAGTTAACAATACTAAGGATTCAGATCCCTCCGATAATATAGATTTGGTCAACAATAATTTTGAATCAAATCTAATGGAAAGTCCTATAGAACGATTACACTCTTCATCGTCTCAACAAATTAAGTGATATGGACAATTTCGAAGATTAATTACTCCATTTTATAAAAAAAGTCACAAAATTCATTAAACAATGAGTTTGTAGCTTTTTTTGTTATTCGTTAATCAAATAACAGTAAAAAACTCATCTAGAAAAAATGGAAACTTTTTATTTTTATTTTTTTTTTTTTTTGTCAAGGGGATGAATATAACTCATTATTTTATTATTATTATTATTATTTTTTTTTTGGTTAAGATTGCACTAAATATTTTGAAACAACAACTTGCATTTTGTAAGAAAAATCGACAACAGTTAATTGCTTTTATTACTAGTAAAATGCTACTAATAGATGAATGTGCAAAATAACTTTATTAAATTAAAGTATAACAGAAAAACGCATTTGATATTAAAACCTAAGACATTTAATTAATATGTTCTCAAATATAAATAGCCCAAGTTTAGAAGCATCTCACAACAAATCCATTTTATAATCTTCCATATATATATCTCTTAAAATCTTAAATCACATAAACATTATGGCATTTCCATCAGGAGTAGTAAAGGGAGCTTTAGTATTGTTTATGGTTGCTTGCATGGTGACATCTGCCATGTCGATGTCGAGTCATGTTTTGGAGACAGCATCAGAGGTAGCACAGGCAGGGGAGATGTTTCTACCGTGCTTTGAAGCTCTGAAAGGTATAGAAAGTTGCTCAGGGGAGATTTTAAAAGCAGTGTTTGGACTTCCACTTGACACTTCGTGCTGCCAAGTTGTCTATCAGATAGCCGAAAACTGTGTGCCTAAAGGGTTTCCTTTATCTGAGGTGTTTCTGCCTGTCGCTATAGAAAAGTGCATCCCGTGCACTCCCAGCGAGCGTGTGAACTGTATGGATTTGAAGAGATGATTTTTGCATGATTCATTGAATGATCCAGAATCCGAAGGACTACGTGAATTTTCTTGTTTTGAATCTTATAGTGGAGAAAGAATAATGATTGTGATTTTGATTCTGTTTAGACTAATATTGATATTTTGAAGCTTCGATGAAGATTTTTATAATTTCCAGGAATATCTATTGATCTTTTCCAGTTAATAAAAATTAAGTCATCATCCATTAATGTTATGCTTATTGCTTGGAATGTTGTACCAAACAACATTTACATCCTTAAAATAGAAAATGAAATTAATATCTTATTGTATGGTGTTGCTAATATTACTTAGTTCATCTTATCCTCAGCAATGGATATATTTGGTGAAAGCGAAAATTCAACAAAATAACTAGCAACCTTTTTGGAAGAAAAAAATTGACAATTTTTAGTACGTTTGGCAAACTTAAAAGTAAGTCAAAGGGACCTGCTCTAGTATTTTTGTGTTTTCTTCCTCCTCATCTTCGTTTTGGCAAGATAGAAACCGATGAGTGGAAAGGGCTAATGAGGAGGGTGGTGGTGCTTTTTACTATGAAAATCAAGTTAGTGTTTGACATTTTATACAAGATGTTCGTTTTGAGAAAAAAGTATGAAAGGAATCTATTCGATTTTATGCCTAAGTTGTTAATTTTTTCTAGCACAAGGGAAAAAGGAAGAACGCTCTAAACCTTAATCTCCTAAGCCATCGATCGCCGATGCTAACCATCATCGGCACTGTCACTGTCATTGTCATCCTTGGTTGAGCAAATCCCAACATTGTTCTCTCTATATGGATTTGGTCAACAATAATTTTGAATCAAATTTATTTATTTACACGCCTTGACTAATGGGATGTCCTATAGAACGATTACACTCTTCATCGTCTCTACAAATTAAGTGATATGGACAATTTCGAAGATTAATTACTTCCCTGGTGCATTTACAAATTTTATATAATTCCATTCTCCACCATTTTATAAAAAAAAAAAGTCTTAGTGAAAACAAAATTCATTAAACAATGAGTTTGTAGCTTTTTCTGTTATTCGTTAATCAAATAACAGTAAAAAACTCATCTAGAAAAAATGGAAACTTTTTTTTTTATTTTTTATTTTTTTTTTGTCAAGGGGATGAATATAACTCATTGTTTTATTATTATTATTATTTTTTTTTTTGGTTAAGATTGCACTAAATATTTTGAAACAACAACTCACATTTTTTAAGAAAAATCGACAACAGTTAATTGCTTTTATTACTAGTAAAATGCTACTAATAGATGAATGTGCAAAATAACTTCATTAAATTAAAGTATAACAGAAAAACGCATTTGATATTAAAACCTAAGACATTTAATTGATATGCTATCAAATATAAATAGCCCAAGTTTAGATGCATCTCCCAACAAATCCATTTTATAATCTTTCATATATATCTCTTAAAATCTTAAATCACATAAACATTATGGCATTTCCATCAGGAGCAGTAAAGGGAGCTTTAGTAGTGTTTATGGTTGCTTGCATGGTGACATCTGCCATGTCGATGTCGAGTCATGTTTTGGAGACAGCATCAGAGGTAGCACAGGCAGGGGAGATGTTTCTACCGTGCTTTGAAGCTCTGAAAGGTATAGAAAGTTGCTCAGGGGAGATTTTAAAAGCAGTGTTTGGACTTCCACTTGACACTTCGTGCTGCCAAGTTGTCTATCAGATAGCCGAAAACTGTGTGCCTAAAGGGTTTCCTTTATCTGAGGTGTTTCTGCCTGTCGCTATAGAAAAGTGCATCCCGTGCACTCCCAGCGAGCGGGTGAACTGTATGGATTTGAAGAGATGATTTTTGCATGATTCGTTGAATGATCCAGAATCCGAAGGACTACGTGAATTTTCTTGTTTTGAATCTTATAGTGGAGAAAGAATAATGATTGTGATTTTGATTCTGTTTAGACTAATAATGATATTTTGAAGCTTTGATGAAGATTTTTATAATTTCCAGGAATATCTTTTGATCTTTTCCAGTTAATAAAAATTAAGTTATCATCCATTAATGTTATGCTTATTGCTTGGAATGTTGTACCAAACAACATTTACATCCTTAAAATAGAAAATGAAATTAATATCTTATTGTATGGTGTTGCTAATATTACTTAGTTCATCTTATCCTCAGCAATGGATATATTTGGTGAAAGCGAAAATTCAACAAAATAACTAGCAACCTTTTTGGAAGAAAAAAATTGACAATTTTTAGTACGTTTGGCAAACTTAAAAGTAATTAAAAGGGACCTGCTCTAGTATTTTTGTGTTTTCTTCCTCCTCATCTTCGTTTTGGCAAGATAGAAACCGATGAGTGGAAAGGGCTAATGAGGAGGGTGGTGGTGCTTTTTACTATGAAAATCAAGTTAGTGTTTGACATTTTATACAAGATGTTCGTTTTGAGAAAAAAGTATGAAAGGAATCTATTCGATTTTATGCCTAAGTTGTTAATTTTTTCTAGCACAAGGGAAAAAGGAAGAACGCTTTAAACCTTAATCTCCTAAGCCATCGATCGCCGATGCTAACCATCACCGGCACCGTCACCGTCACCGTCACCGTCATCCTTGGTTGAGCAAATCCCAACAATGAGCATTCGCAACACATAAAAGGCAACATTCGGTAGTTAAGTGTTGCTAAAGGGATCTATCGCAACATTTTAGTAAGTGAATGTTGCTATTGGTTAATATAATTGAGCTTTAATAACATTTTATAAATAAACGTTGCAAAAAGTACATTTCCCAACATTTTATCGAACGTTGCGAAAAGTTTGATTTTTTGCAACGTTTATTAAACGTCGCAGAAAATCAACTTTTTGCAGCGTTTAATAAATGTTGCTAAAAGTGTCTTTCGTAACATTTATTAAATATTGCGAAAAGTTGATCTTAAACGTTGCAAAAAATCAAAATTTTTGCAATGTTCGATAAACGTTGCGAAATGTACTTTGTGTAATGTTTATTCAACGTTGCAAACGATCCTTATAGCAACGTTTAATAAACGTTGTGAAAAGTAAAGGGGTTAGGCAAATAGGGTTGGACCAATTTTTATTTTTATTTTTTTGATTGTGGAACGGGTTAACCCGACCCTTCCGAAATCTTAAAGAAATCAACTTTTATAACTAGTTACCCTCTTCTCCCTCCTCGTTTACTGCCTCACCGCCTCCCCACAACCATCGGTCAACTCATCAACTTTCGACTCCCACCACAATCCTCTTGATTCCGATTCGGATCCCATAGCTCGAAGCCCACAATTTTTTTTGTTACAGATCGAGAAACCAGGACGTTTCTGAAGGGTATTGACGATAACCGCCTACCTACGACAGTGGAATTGGAGGAGGAGAAAGTCAGAATGTCTTCACCGAACATGTCTGATATTGGTGCTATAGATATTGGTTTGATATGAACATGTCTGATCAACGAGAATCATGGCTTTATTTGTCAAAGTTAATATAATTGGTCAAAGTAATTTGATTTAAACAAAACTATGAACAATGAACCCAAAAATAATCAATATTAGGTCTGTATGATCTCAAATTAATCATAGTTATTGGCTTGGCAAACCAACTGTTGATACAATTCATTTTTAGAGGACAAAATTGAAGCAAACCGAAGTCAACTATGAGTTCTTGAAGAGGTGTTGTGAGAATTTGACAGAAGAGAATAGGAGGTTATAGAATTTAAGTTTCCTTGGTGAAATTCTTGGGTTGCCCGTGACTTTTGATGTAATTTCTTACTTGCTTTCCTGTTTGATATTCAGAAGTTGAGTTTTCCTCTACACTAGAATACCTGTTTATAGCTTAATGATTGACTAACTCATATATGATCTAGTTATCAACTGGATAAATTGGTAATCATAATACAGGGCTAGAAAAATCCTTTCTTTCTTCAGATGGATGATGCTTTGTGTATATTCAGAATGTTTCTCTTATATCAGTAAATAAAAAGTACTTGAAATTCAGTAATAAAAATTTGCCATTTCTGAGTACTAATAGTTTCCGGTGTTTTCCGAAGGATTCTTGAATAGGGCAATTGAATATGGAGTAGTTGAGGTATGGATGAATGAACGTGTGCGAAGGGCTTGTGCAGATAGCTGTACTGATTTTCTAGCAATCTAAAGGTTGCTCAAGATTAGGTTGCTAAGGGTGCTTATTCAATTTTACTTGAACCTAAAACTGACAGTGACACAACATGGTTTACAAAGGCCAATTTGGAAAGGTTTGTAAGGCAATTTGATTTCCTTCTTGAATCTTGATGGCATATTTGTAGTTAATGTAACACAGTTTGTACATTTTCTCATGTAACATCTTATCGACTTACTAGAATGTAGTCTTCCTTTTTAGGAAGATCATCTAAATTCTAACTTTAAAGGAGGAGATGTGATTTAAAATGATGGAAAATGATGACTTCCGTGCCCTTTCACTGATAACATTAAGTAATGAATTTCTAATAATGCAATAAAATGTTTCTGGGTGATTTCTTCAAGTTTGCATGACATTGATTGCTATGTTGATCTTTGGATTAAGAATTGCTTTTTCTAGTCAACCTAACAATTGATATATGCTTTTCTATCCTGTAGATGAACTTTTGGACAATATTATTTGGAAGCTCTCTAAGAAAGCACGAAGTTGGGACAGTTCATTTAATATTAGTGTTCAACCATCAAATAATAAGATAGAATGCATATCTGCACTCTTAAGCTGACACTTTTTTTTAACTCTGTTGCACGAAATAAAAGCCATAATATCTTTTATCAGACTAGAGCAATCTCATTCCAAAGGACCATCTTTTGTGCCATTTCGCTCTAAAAGACAAAACTTTTCTGCAAATACAAGCCTGAGATGTGCTTACAAGGAAAAAAGCCAGCCCTTTATATTGATCCTCTTGCTCTTGCTGAATTTGCAATTAAACTGAATTAGATTCCTACAATCCAAATAACATGCATTGCTCACACTTCTATATAGATTTCCTTGTATCAATAATCTTCATGCAATTAATAACACCACATAGCTTAGTTACATTGTGCCTGTTAGATAGGATAGTTCTTTAACTTATAGAATCCTTGAAAAAGATAAATGCTTTCTCATCATCAATGTTTTTATTGTGAGGGACAGTGCTTAGTATTTTTTTTCCTTTCGCGATTACCAAATGAAAGATTCTAATATTTGCTGCATTAATAGGTTTGTTTGTTTTGTGAGCACTCCAGTGATATTACTAAATTATTGGATAGAACTAAACACTATTATTCTGGATGTTTGGAAGAGGGGTGCACATACAATGGAATGTATTTTGTGGAAGCATTTTTTACGGTACAAATACAAAATGGAAATCTGAGATCAAGATGAGAAGATAAGTAATATCTCATGATGGTTTTGTTGTTTACTAATTTTTTGAACTTCACCGTGTTATAGAAACTTACAGATAATCAAGATGGTTTTTGAATTGATGCAGATGGCCGATCCATTGACTGCATTAATTCATGCAGTCCAAGTTATGAGCAGGCTTGTGATGATTGTTCATGTTCAACATCTGCTTGTGGCAGTCTCTTAAGGAGTGCCACTTTGGAGAGACTGGAAGCTGATAGCAACAAGAAATCTTTAAGATTAAAGAGCAAGAGCGATGTTGGTGTTGGCATTGGCGTTGGCAAGAAATATGAATATGTTGCAAATAGAATCTCACATACAAAAAGGCAAAACAAACTCCCTAAAGAATAGATTTAGAGATAAATATGACAATGACGAAGTTGAGAGGGTATTCCATAGGCTAAGTTTGAGAAAAGGAGTAAGAAAACTGTGCAATCATCATGTATGTCATCAATTATGTATTCTAATGTTGTATTGATTAAAAAATTTGTAATGAAATTATCAATTTTTATGCAATTCCAAAATTTGTTCACAAAGTGTCATTTTCAATTTTGTCGGTCAATTACCATATGTAGCTATATAAAATAAAAAAAGGTCTACGGCAACATTGGAAAAACACTGCAAAAGGGTTTACCGCAATGTTGGAAAAACGCTGCATAAGAGTCTATCGCAACGTTTAAAAAATGCTGCAAAAGGGTCTACCGCAACACTGAAAAAACACTTTTAATTTCTCCATTTAGTGCTGAACTAGGCGAACAATTTTGTGTTATTGGTGTTATTTAATTTTTGCATTTATTTAGTGTTTGTGGTGCTATGAGTTTTCATTTCATATATGTTTTCGATTGATTGAGGCACTGCAAATATTGGATTATTTTGGGTGAAAACTTGATCTGGGACCAATAATCCCAACAAAATTGGTACCAGAGCCTATATTGGGGTTCTTGAGTATTTTTTTTTTCTGAAAAATCTCAAGTAATACATCCTTGCTAAAATATATTTTTTCGAAATCTGAGATCTGTAAATTTTTTGAAACTAGTCACATGTTTTTTTCTTCTTGGGTCATATTCTGGTTTCTTGAACCAATGTTTGGCTGATATACACTGGCTTGACAATGAGGGGATTCTGTAGACCTCTAAAAGTATCCACATTGTCATTATTGGTTAACACCTATTGATATCGTTTGATCAAGTGTTTCAGGTTGTATTACTGTATTTGTTCCCACTAAATTGGGGGTAGACATGCTGGATTCTTAGCTTCTTTCCAATACTTATAAACTCCTGACATTTATTCTTAACGTTTAATGTAAGTTTGTGTGTCGTTGCACATTATATTGATATATGTTGTAATTTAGATTGCATAACTTTTGATTGACGAATTATTAGTTATTGCTTAATGTTACACATACCAAAACTGCATACTTCTAATTGACGAATTACTTGTTACTGATTATCACACATAGGTGTAGCACACACATAACTCACTATAATCTGACTTTTATTTCACCTGTTTAATTTTGAAATTGTTTCCTGACTGATTTGTAAAACCTAAGTGTTTTTCCAAAACCTTTTTTGCCTATTTTTTGGGAAATCTGAAAATAAGATTATTAAATGGCCTCGAGTTCAAGACACCCTTTTATTGAATTAGTTATGGGTTCGAGGGTCAAATTATCACAATTCGACGAAAATGGGGATTACTCGATATGGAATCAGAAAATGAGGGCCATTTTAGTCCAACAAAGGGTTGCTAAAGCCCTTGATGATCCTGAAATATTTTCTGTTGAATTAAAAGCTAAACGTGCTCAACTTGAGGAAATGAATGAGATTGCATACAGTTCTATAATTTTACATTTACATGATGATATTGTTAGACAAGTTGATGAAGCTAAGAATGCTAGGGATTTACTGACTGCTCTTGATGCTTAATTCATAACTAAGACATTGCCAAATAGGATTTACCTCCTGGAGAAATTGTTTAGCTTTAGGATGGACCCGGGAAAAGACTTAGAGATGAATCTAAGTGATTTTAGTAGAATTGTGAAGATTCTTGCACATAATGAGAAGAAATTTGATGATAAAGATTGGGCTGCTATCTTATTGAATTCCCTGTTTGACTCCTACAAGGATGTGAGAATTGCAATAAAATACTCGAGGGACAAATTATCACAAGCAATTGTAATAGATGCCTTGAGATCGAGAGATTTAGAGGTTAAAAAAGAATCAAGAGATGCTAAGGAAGAAATTATGTTTGTAAACGGGAGAAGTGAAAGGAGAGAGAATAACTTTCAAGTAAGGAAAGTAGAAGGAAAGTCAAGTGGGAGATCTAAATCCAAAGATAAACGTAACAAAAAGTGCTATGGTTGTGAGAAGCTAGGACACTTTAAGAGGGATTGTTTCGAGTGGAAAAGGAAGAAAAATGATCAAAACAATATGGAATTGAACAATGCTGTTGTTGGCCATAAATTAGACAGCTTGCATGTTCTGACCGTGTCTTGTAAAGACATTAGTCAAGATTGGATTTTAGATTCAGGCTTTATACTCCACGTGAGTTTCGTCAGGTCATGGCTTTACAATTACAGGGAAGTTGAACCTATAAATGTTTATATGGGTGATAATAATTCTCAGATTGTTAGTGGTATTGGAGACCTAGCCGTCAAGATGTATGATGGTGTTGTCAGGCAGTTAAGGAATGTAAGATATGTCCATAATCTTAAAAGGAATCTTATATCATTGAGAATCCTTGAAGATGAAGGATATGTCTTCAAATCTAAAAATAATGCATTAAAAGTCATGCGAGGTTCCCTATCAATAATGAAATGACCTAAGAAAAATGGAATGTATTACTTGAAGGGTGGCGCTATTGCTTCACAAGAAGTTAATCTCCTTAGTGTTACTGATGATTAATCTGAATTGTAGCACAAAAGAATGGGGCATATTGGACGTAATTGTTTGAAGTTTTTGAGTAACCAAAAGTTACTTGGTGAAGGTCATGTTGAACCTTTAAACTTGTGAGACTTGTGTGTTGGGAAAGTCTCACGTGGTGAGTTTTGAGACGGGTTCACATACAATGAAGGGACCTATGGATTATGTCCATGCAAATTTGTGGGGGTGTGTGGAGCAACACACCTTTGGTAGAAATAAGTACTTTCTATCCTTAGTAGATGATTACTCCAGAAAAGTACGGATTTACTCTTTAAATGCTAAATCTTAGACTTTTCATAAATCTCGGACTTGGCTTAAAATTGTGGAAAATCAATTGGATAAGAAGTTAAAAATTCTGAGGATTTTGCAAAGCGAAATTTGATAAATTTTATAAGCAAAAGGGAATCATGAGACAAAGGACAGTTAAGTGTACACCTCAACAAAATGAGGTTGCGAAAAGAATGAATATGATCTTGGTGAATAAGGTCAAGTGCATACTAGTTAGTTTAGACCTTGCTAAGGGGTTTTAGGCTAAGGTATTATGTTCTGTTGAGTTTAAGACTCCTCAAGAATTATGGTCTAAAAGCCTCCGAATTTAACACATTAGGGTGTTTGGGCGTGTAGCGGATGCATACCAAAATGAGGGCTAGTTGGAGTCTAGAGGAACTAAATGTGTTATGTTAGGCTATTCTAATGGGGTTAAAGGTTACACGTTGTTTTATGGATAGTAGGTATTAAGATGATGATTATGAGATAATTGAATCTAATAAGAAATTTCAAAATGAGGTGAAGTTGAGAAAATATGTCTTCACTCAATCTGATTAGTATGAACTGTGATTGATGAGGTCGATGTACCTCATGGTGAAATTGAAATGGAAACTTATACCCCAATCATTGAAGCGGATCTTATCCCTGATTACCAATTGGTTAGGGACAGTGTAGAGGAAAAATTAAACAAAATCCGAGACACGAGTCTAAGAACTTTATTGATTTTACCTTAGTTTTAGGTAAAGGACTTGAATGTTCAGAACTTCTTTAAGAAGCTATGAATGAGCCTAAATTTGTTAACTGGAAGAAGGCTATGAAGAAAGAAATGCTATCCTTAATCGAAAATAAGATTTGGAGTTTGGTTAATTTTCTTTATGGTTAAAGAACTGTACAATGTAAGTGGATTTATAAACTGGGATAAGGGATTGACTATATTGAGATATTTTCTTTTGTCACTAAATATAAAATAAATAGATTTTTTTTAGTATTAGTTGTTCAATTCATTTAGGAACTTGAACCACTAGATGTTAAAACTATTTTTTTACATTGGGATTTTGGAAGAAAATATCTATATGAGTCAACCCTTAAGCTTTGAGGTGAAAGAAAAAGTGGACCTTGTTTGTAAATTGGAGATGTTTGATTGGTTGATATTTAAAGGATATGTGGATGCTGACTTTGTGAATGACAAGGACCTGAGGATATCCACTACTAACTATTTCTTTACATTGGGAAATAACTATATAAAATTTGAAATCTGTGAACGAATGCATTTGTTGAAAGGAATTTTGTATGATTTTTTCTGCATGATACTCTTATTATTCTCATTGATAGTCAAAGTATATTGTTACCGTTAGGTTTTAGTTGATTATGTAATTGGCTATTCTGTAGACAAAATGACTTAAATTGATAGTTGATGAAAGTTCAAGGAGTAATGTACAAATATGTCAAAATTTAGTTGAACAGGTTGAGGGTTTCGAGTTTGAAATAAAGGAAAAAACGACATGGATTTTCGCTAGACTGTCGCCAGGCTACGGATCGAGCTACAAAAGTAGAAACATTGTCGCTGGACTGTCGCCCCTCCTTCGCTCGAGCGACACCCCGTCGCTCGACTGTCGTTAGCCTCTCGCTCGAGTGACAGTTTTATACGAGAAATTTTATTTTCGCATTTTAAAGGCTTTTTTCTGGCCTATGAGTTTCGTGACCTATATATATACACTTCAGAACATGTCCGAACGAATTCTTTAATTGAGATAGCTTCATGTGTGAGAGATCGATTGATTACATCCTTCAACCTTCATCTTACTTGAGTGTTTTGGTCAGAAAAACATCAAATCCAACATCCAAATACCAAACTACTACTTCCTAGATATCTGTCAAAGAGTACTGGAGATCAAGGAAGACGACTGGAGTTTCAGTCTATAAAGAACAGGTTGTTCTTCATGATCCACAGGAGATAGACGATTATACCAAGCTAGGGACTGCTGCAGGATAGCCGAGTTCTAGGAGAGCGTTGGTTATTGTAGTTGGAATTGGTGCGGGGAAGCACAGAATTCAAGAGAGCTGTCAGAATTGCAGTCAATAGATCAGATAGTTCGTGTGGTCGTCTAGTCTAGTAGACTGTAAGTGCTAAATCGTTTATAGTGGATTGACAGGTAAAGTGCCCGGAGTTTTTCCCAGTTGGGTTTCTTCGTGAACAATTCTGGTGTTGTTTACTACTTTATGTTTTACTGTTTATTATACAAACTGTGGTAATTCAACATAGAAAAATTGGATTGTTTGATTAATCATCTAGAGATAGTTAACTTGTGACTTGTTGCTTGGTAATTAATTTTTAATTCCGCATATTATACCTATTCATCCCCCCTAGGTGTTATTAGGGTCAAACTTGTGTTTTTCAATTGGTATCAGAGCCTTATTTCAATTCCTGACTCTTATTTGGTTAGTCTAGATGAGTCAGTCATTGTCCATGCCTCCATTTTTCGACGGAAGCAATTATTCTTATTGGAAAGTTCGAATGAGAGCTTTTCTTAAGGCTTTGGATGAACGTGTTTGGAATTCTATGGTAACTGGATGGACTCCACCTTCAACAACTGTTGATGGTGTAGTTATACCAACTAATGTTTCCTTGTGGACCAAAATGAATTTGGATGAGTGTAGTTGGAAAATCAAAGGTCTTCATGCCCTGTTAATGGCTGTATCTGCTGAGGAGTTTAGGCGTATATCGATGTGTGAAACTGCTAAGGAAGTTTGTGTTATTTTAGAAACCACACACAAGGGAACTAAAACTGTTAAAAACTTTAAACTGCAGATGTTGACCTCTAGGTTTGAAGAGATAGGGATGGCTGAGGATGAGACGTTTAATAGTTTTTATGCTAAGCTGAATGACATTGTGAATTCTAGCTTTAACCTTGGTGAGAGGATCCCAGAGTCGAAAGTTGTGAGAAAAATCTTTAGATCACTGCCCGAGAGATTTAGGCCGAAAGTGACTGCTATAGAGGAAAGTAAGGATTTTGATGATGTTAAAATTGAGAAACTTGTAGGATCTCTTCAAACATATGAACTCACCATCTCACAGCCCAAAAAGGTTAAATCCATTGCCATGAACACTGTTAAAGAAGTTGAGAGTGAGTCCACTGACACTGAGACACTTAGGGATGATGAAATTGTCTATTTTGTTAAAACATTTCAGAAGGTGATGAGAAATAGGAGAAAACCTCAGGAGTGTGACAGTGATGTCCTTAATCAACTCTTGAGAGGTAAGCGTGAGAGAAATACTTCTAGAACTCCCGTAAAGAAATCTCAATTTGTTCAATGTCATGAGTGCAAGGGATTCGGTTACATTAGGAGTGAATGTGTTAACTTGAAGATGAAGGTGAGTGGAGAACGTCGTAAAGTTTGAGTTGTGACCGTGAGTGATGAAAAGTCAAAATCTAGTCCTCGTGATGAGACATCTGGGAGCAAAGATGAGAGTGAAAGATATGGAGGATGGTTAAATTGTCAGGTTACTCACCTTGCTCTTAAAGCTCAAAATAATTCCATGTGGTATCTTAACAGTGCCTGTTCAAGACATATGTGGTGACAAGTCTCTGTTTTCCTATATTGATGAGTGGAATGGCGGTGTTGTCACATTTGGTAATGGAGACACTATACCAATTATTGGCAAAGGAAGTGTGAGTATTGCTGGACTACCTGCCATCTCTGATGTGCTGTATGTGAAAGGTTTGAAGTCCAATCTGTTAAGCATCAGTCAAATCTGTGATATGATTTTGAAGTTACCTTTGTCCAAAAAAGGTGTTCTGTGTATGACTCTACTGGTAACATTATTCTGGAAGGTGTGAGAACGTCTGAAAATTGTTATGAAGTCTTACCAAATACAGATCACAGGTGTAGTAGTGCCAAGATCGATGTCAATGAGCTGTGGCATCAACGGTTGGGGCACATAAACCACAACAGTCTGTCTAAACTTGCCAAGAAAGAAAATCTCAATGGTCTACCTAAGCTGGTTATTTCTGATACCACTGTTTGTGATCCGTGTCAACAAGGTAAACAGCTTAGAGTACCCCCACAAATAAACTTCTAAGATCTTGACAAGCAAGCCTCTTGAATTGCTTCACATGGATTTGATGGGACCATCTAGGACAGAAAGTCTTGGTGGTAAGAGATACATCTTGGTGGTCGTCGATAACTTTTCTCGGTTCACTTGGATTGAATTGCTGAGAGATAAAACTGAAGTGGTTAGTCTTGTCATCTTATTATGTAAGAGACTGAAGAATGAGAAAGGTCATTATGTGTCCAGAATTCGAAGTGATCATGGTAAGGAGTTTGAAAACTCGAATCTTAAGAATTTTTGTCTGGATGAAAGAATCCAGCATGAATTCTCCTCACCAATCACTCCAAAGCAAAATTATGTAGTTGAGAGGAAACATCATGTACTTCAAGAAATGGCGAGAGCTATGCTTCTTGGTAAAGATTTAGCTATGCATTTCTGGGGGAAGCCATAAACACTACATGTTGCATTATCAACAGAGTTTATCTCATACCTAAAACTGACATGACACCATATGAGATCTGGAAGGGTAAACAGCCTACTATCAAGTACTTTCCTATGTTTGGAAGCAAGTGCTTCATTTTGAGGGACATGGAGAACCTAGGGAAGTTTGATTCTAAGAGTGATAAAGGTATATTTCTAGGATACTCCAAGAAGAGTCGGTCTTATCGGGTGTACAACCATCATACACGTGTTGTGATGAAATCTATTAATGTAGTGGTTGATGACACTGGTTGAGGGGGAGATTGGTGAAGAGCTTGTTGAGTCGGAACAGGTGAATGTTAAGCCAATTACGATTGTTGAACCCAAGGATGCTTTGGGTTTTGATTCCCCATGAACAACAAATGAGTTGATTGTTTCTACTAAGGGTTCTACTTCTGATAATGAAACAAAACCACCTAAGGAACCGTCATCTAGAGTGAAGTTGAATCATCCTAAGGATAATGTAATTGGAGATATTGAAGAAAGGATGAGGCTTCGCAAGAGGGTTCTTAACAACCTGTCATATGCTAGTTATGTATCTCAGATTAAACCAAAGAAGATTGAGGAAGCTCTTAGGGATAAATGCTAGGTGAATGCAATACACGAAGAGCTCAATCAGTTTGTCAGAAACAAAGTTTGGGATTTAGTACCTAGGATTGATGATTGCAATGTTATTGGTACCAAGTGGATATTCAAGAATAAAATTGATGATCAAGGTACCATCATAATGAATAAGGCTAGGTTGGTTGCTCAGGGGTATACTCAGGTTGAAGGAGTTGATTTTGATGAGACATTTGCACCTGTAGCTAGGCTTGAGTCCATTAGAATTCTTCTGGTAGTTACCTGTACCTTGGGCTTTAAAGTGTATCAAATGGATGTCAAGAGTGCGTTCCTAAATGGTGTTCTTCAGGAAGAAGCTTATGTGGAACAACCTAAAAGGCTTGTTGTTTCTAAATACCCGTACTATGTGTATAGGCTGAAACAAGCTCTGTATGGGCTGAAACAAGCTCTAAGAGCTCGGTATGATCGACTTACTGCATACCTCCTGAAACATGGCTTCACGAGAAGCGGTGCTGACAGAACCTTGTTCATAAGACGTGTTGAGGACACCATTACCATAGCTCAGATCTATGTGGATGACATCGTCTTTGATTCTCCTGTTGATTCCATTGCTCATGATTTTGTAGAATGTATGAAACAAGAATTTGAGATGAGCATGATTGGTGAATTGACATGAGGATGATATGTAGTCTGCTTTATCTTACTGCTAGTAGACATGACATTGCATTTAGTGTAGGGGTCTGTGCACGCTTTCAGGCTGATCCTAAGGAGTTTCATCTGAGTGCTGTACGACGTATTATTAGATATGTCAATGATACGGTTGATTATGGTATTTTGTACTCTAGAGATTCTACTATTGATCTTGCTGGATATTTCGACACCGATTGGTCTGGTAATGCCGATGATAGAAAGAGTACCTCAGGTGGTTGTTTTTATATTGGTGCTAACCTCGTGGCTTAGATGAGTAAGAAATAAAATTCTATCTCATTGTCTATTGCCGAGGCCGAGTACATTGATGCTGGTAGTCGCCGCACTCAACTGATTTGGATGAAGCAGATGTTAAGTGATTATGAGATTGAGCAGGGTACTATGATTGTGTTTTGTGATAACACCAGTGCTATCAAAAATCCTATTCAACACTCTTGAACTAAACATATTGACATTATACATCATTTTATTCGAGAGCTTGTAGAAACTCAAATTGTTAGTCTTGAACACATTTCTACCGAGAACCATTTAGCTGATTTGTTTACCAAACCATTGGATGGGGTTCGGTTTGAATCTCTTCGGACAGCTATTGGTATTTGTGTACCTCATTGACTGAGTCTATTTGATGCATACATTTTTTCTTTACTGAATGCAATCTTGATATGCAGGCATCAGGTTCATTTTATTTATTTGTTCTCATGCATTTTATTTTATATTTTCTGGTTTGTTTGAAATTTTATACTTTATGTGCTTGGTGCATTCAAATTTTATACAAAAAAAGGGAGAAACGAGAACAAAAAGATGTTGATTTGGAAATTGATTTTTAAAGCATGATATCCATTACACTTGATTTTGTCGGTAGTAATCAAGAATGGGTTTTGCTAAACTAAGTTTTTGATGTTTAGTAGTGTCAATATTTCGTTTTGGTATGTTGGGTTGCATTGATACTGTGTCTTAGTTTCGCTTGTGACTTAAAACTGAATAATTTGCTTATATTTGCTCAAATGACACTTACAATTGAACTGTTTGAACCGTGATTATTGTTGATCCTATTTTTCACACATTTTACACTGGTATTTAAGTTGTCTGTGTCAGGAAGCAGGTACTTCCGATTCGTTCAAGACAAATTGTAGTATAGGCATGTCATTGTTTTGAGTCTGTAACTTTATATTTCATTAGTACCTTGACATAGTATATTGTTTTGTCACAAAATGTCAAAAGGGGAGTTTGTTAGGTTTTAGTTGATTATGTAATTGGCTATTCTATAGACAAAATCATTTAAATTAATAGTTGATGAAAGTTCAAAGAGTAATGTGCAAATATGTTAAAAGTTAGTTGAATAGGTCTAGAGTTTCGAGTTTGGAACAAAGAAGAAAACGACGCGGATTTTCGCTGTACTGTCGCCAGGTTATGGCTCGAGCTGTAAAAGCAGAAATACTGTCGCTGGATCATCGTCCCTCCTTCGCTCGAGCGATACCTTGTCGCTCGACTGTCGCTAGTCTCTTGCTCGAGCGACAGCTTTTTATGAGAAATTTTATTTTCATGTTTTAAAGGATTTTTTTCTGGCCCATGAGTTTCGTGACCTATCTATATATTTCAGAACACGTCCGAATGAATTCTTTAATTGAGATAGCTTCATCTGTGAGAGATCGATTGATTACATCCTTCAACCTTCATTTTGCTTGAGTGTTTTGGTCAGAAAAACATCGAATCCAACATCCAAATACTACTACTTCCTACATATCTGTCAGAGAGTGTTGAAGATCAAGGAAGGCGACTGTAGTTCCAGTCTGTGAAGAATGAGTTGTTTTTCGTGATCCACGGGAGATAGACGATTCTACCAAGCTAGGGGCTACTGCTGCAGGATACCGGAGTTCTAGGAGAGCGTTGGTTATTGTAGCTGGAATTGGTGCAGGGGAGCACAGAATTCGGGAAAGCTGTCAAAATTGCAGTCAGGAGATCATATAGTTCATGTCGTCGTCGAGTCTGGTAGACTGTAAGTACTGAATTATTTATAGTTGATTGACTGGCAAAGTGCCCGGAGTTTTTCCGAGTTGGATTTCTCCGTGAACAATTCTGGTTTTGTTTACTACTTCATGTTTTACTGTTTATTATACAAACTACGGTAATTTAACATAGGAAAATTAGATTGTTTGATTAATCATCTAGAGATAATTAACTTATGATTTGTTGCTTGTTAATTAATTTTTAATTCCACATATTACACCTATTCATTCCCTCTAAATGTTGTTAGGGTCGAACTTGTGTTTTTCAGTTACGTGGTAAAGATATTGTCCGTCATGAGAGGTCAACGTAAGTTAAGGTGAAGTATAATTTTTCTAAAAGATGAGATAGCTTTAGGTGAAGTTAATCTTGAGAAAATTCATGCTGATAAATATCCATTTGATATGGGAACTAAAATACTTTCAACTGGTAAGTTTAAAGCTTGGTTATCAATTCTACATATTGATAATTGATCATTCTTTTACAGGTACTTGGGCGATGATGTTGGACCCTTCCACATATTAGTGCACCATTTAAGCATACTGTATGGAGTTTCCGTTTTGAAACTAAGGTGAAGATTGAAAGATAAAAACTTGTTTCCAAAATTTGCAACTCTTTAAGTTGTGAGTCCACGTGGCAATTTCCAACTGGTTGATTTGTTGTTGCCTGGATTGTGCTTTCTCTCCTTCATTGTGTACCGTTGATTAGATCCAAGGGCTGTGATATTTTGTGAGCCTAATTTACATGTGGTTTTGACTCTAGCATTCATTCTTTCTTCTGGTTTGGTGATTGAAAAAGAAAAATGAGAAGAACTCTAGGTTTTTGGCACTCTCTTGTGTGATTCCTTTTCTTCCATAGATTGAGTGGTTGATCTTGAATAGATAAGTGAATATTTTCCCATATTGTAGCAGAAGCTTGAGTATGTATTTGACTGTTTTGATTAGTTCCTGTTTGGGGTGATTTATGCGATAGGGTTTGACGTTTCTTTTCCTGTATTGAGTTCTAAGAGATCGTTTTGATCTGTGACTAGAACCGGTTAAGAGTTTGATATTTGGTTCCACATGTAAACATATCTCCCTGGAAGGTTTTCTTGGTGCACTAGTGGATTAAGCTAGTAGCTGAACCCCTTCCCCCTCCCAATTAGGCCATTTAGTGTTGAACTGGGTGAACAATTTCGAGTTCTCGGTGTTATTTAATTTCTGCATTTATTCAGTGTTTGTGGTGTTGTGAGTTTTCATTTGATAGTTTTCGGTTGATTGAGTCACTGCATATATAGGATTATTTTGGGTGAAAACTTGATTTGGGACCAATAATCCCAACAATATCTCTTATCACAGCATTTACTTGAACACCTAGATGATCCGGCTTTTGCAAATTGTTTAATTTTCCGTGTACTTGTTCAAGTAAATTCTCAACAATTTGAAATTCCCATTATCACAAGTCCATGATCCAAAATCTGGAAATCCACTCATAGTCCATTTGTGGTACCGTCTAAAAAGAGGATATAATTTTAATACCATGAAACTTATGAGGGACCCGCTCAATTAGTTTGGTGTTTTTCTTGTTTGAGTATTGCAAGATAGAAAACGGTGATCGGATCGTTTATAAATGTTTGCTTTGGAAAAATAGTATGAAACAAATCGTTTTATGATTTTTTTTCTCAATTGTAGGAAGGGTTATACTTGCTTCCCTTTTAGCATTTCAGTTAAGCCACACGTGATATTAATTTGTAGCTACCGTTTTGGTTTTGGCATGGATTGACAAGATATCTTCGGAAGGAAATTACAAGTGAAAATTTTGAAACGAGTAAATGAAAAATATCCACACTAATTAGAGATCTTCACCACTTCTTTTTAATTTGAAAATCATATTATATCCAATCAATCGACACCTTAAAGAAGAACGACCCAAATTCTCTCAACTATTCCCAAACTTATGATTGCTTTGTATCACCCACAAAGGGCGCATAAAAGAAGGTATAATCACAGTATAAAGGCAGCCACGAAGGCAAGGAAAAGGAAGAAAAATAGTAGACACAATTACAAAGAAAGGAGCACCCGTGTCTCTCTCAAGGCAAAGGAGCAATTACATGCATACGAGTAACCAATGAATGCAATCATATAAAGAGTTCACATTAGGGTATAGTAATGGGCCAAGCCCAATAGGATAGATAGGTGGGCTAAGTACATCACAAAGTGAGCCAACACTTATAAACCATCTAAATAAGCGGGGAAACGGGCATGAGCAGCACTAATTAAATTAGTTTACTTGTAATGACCCAAATAGTTTTAGGGTCGGGCCACATCGTTTCATTGAGGTGTCAACTTTTGTTCAGTCATTTGGTCGATGGCGACTAATTAGATTTTACCAATTTAACATTATAATTTGGAAGGTCGTTTGACAACAATTTGCCCAACAGTGTCCAACTAATCAATCAAAACACCAAAAATCCCTCCTTAACAGTTAGTTATATCTCTGACTACTGGAAATTTTTCATTCACATGCCTTTGCTCAAAGGACTCAATGGTTTTATTTGATAGAAGGAAAAAAAAGGACACAATCTCAAGACTTTAGATAAAATTTAAATTTAGATAAAAATGGGCTTTAGATCACGTTAATGTCAAAATAACAGGCTAGAATGACTTGTTCAGATGGAAAAAAAAAAAAAAGGTTAAAAGAAATCATCTTCAACGTCCTCTTCAACCTTGACAGAACATCAAGAATACTGTATTTGTCAAGCTCGTCAAGATGTCCTATTGAATCTTGTCAAGGTTGACGAAGGCCATGAATTCAATTTTTAATAAGGTTGTCAAGGTGTCCTATATCATGCAACTTTGAAAATGGAAAAAATTAGAATGAATATTTTTGATTTCGGCTATTAAACTATGGCTATTTTGAGAATTTTCCTATTCATAGGATGAATTTCTTGTAATTGTTTGCCTGTACTTTATGCTTCATAATAATAAAAAAAAAAAAGTAATGATCTATTATCTTGTAGACGTGGTTTTAATACGAGACACATATCGTGAGACTTTTGTCTCAATAGTTTTGTCCACTCTATAGGCATGTTTTTATTGAGGGGAATGAATAAAAATCTTACCACTGTTGTTTTGAAATTGATTAAATTACAGAAACTAACTCAGCAATCTTTAAAAAAAGCATAAATGTCCTGTCAAGGAAATTTAATATTACTCATTAGTTAGGATTAAATTTTTCTGAAATGATTGTTTAACATTCTGAAGAACAATTAATGGGCATTGATTATATTTGATATATAGTTTAATGCTATTAAAAACTGAATATGAAAGATAACAGTAGAATAGAAACTCACTTCACATTAAAAACGTACACGTTTTGTTACTACGTTTAATATATAAATAGCCCAAGTTTAGAAGCACCTGCCAACAAATCCATTTTATATATATCTCTTAAGAACTTAAATCACATAAACATTATGGCAATTAAATCAAGATCATTAAAGGGAGAATTTGTATTATTTATGGTTGCATGCATGGTGACATCTGCCATGTCTATGTCGAGTCATGTTGGGGCAGCAGTATCAGAGGTAGCAATGGCAATGGGGGGCCCGTGCATGGAATCTCTGAACGGTATCAAAGGTTGTGAAATGAATATTTTTAAAGCAGTGTTTGGAGCTCCGCTCGACTCTGTGTGCTGCCAAGTTGTCCATGAAATAGCCGATAACTGTGTTTTTGAAGGGTTTGATTTATCTAAGATGTTTCTTCCTGTCGCTCTAGAACCATGCATGCCCTGCATTCCCAGAGAGGGGGTGTACTGTCCAGATTTGAAGGGATGATTTTTGCATGATAAGTTGAATTTTCTTGTTTTAAACTCTTATAGTGGAATATGAATAATGATCCACGTTCTGAATTGTTCTCAATGATTGTGATATTTATTTCATTTCAGTCAGTTTGGTTAAAAAGAATATTTTGAAGCTTCGATGAAGATCTTTACGATTTCCGGGGATATTCTTCGATTTTTTTGTGGGATTTCAGTTGCCATTAACGTTAACGTAGATAATGACATTGATTTTAATCAACTTATCCTTAGCAGCTGATATATCTTTTCACAAGTTAAAATTTGACAATAATAACTGGAAAGGTGTTTAAAAAAAACTGAGACTTGTTTGGCAAACTCAAAAGTTCCAGGGGACCTACTCTACTATTTCTGTGTTTTTCTTCCTCTTCTGATAGAAACCAGTGAGCGGAAATGGCTAATTAGGACGATGGTGATCATTTTGAATAAAGTTATACATTGAATAAAGATGAAAACATAGACTAATATAAGAGTTTGTGTTACTCATTTTAACAAGGTTGACCTTTTAAGGTGGAACCTCAAATCTTAGCATGATATCAAGCTCATTAAGCTCTAACGAGTAATTTGATCCGACTAAAAAAATAAAAAATAAAAATAGGCACACGAATTTCAAGATTGGTCTGCTCAAACGAGTCACCATCCTGTAGGGGAATGTTAAGGGATAAAATTTCATATCGAATAAAGATGAAAATATAGACCAATTTATAAGAGTTTGGATTACTCATCTTAACAAGGTTGACTTTTTAAAATGCAACCTCAAATCTTAACAAGAAGTACTGATAATGACGTTTTTATACGTTTATTTCGATTTACAAGCATTTGTCGATAAATAGTTGGAATAGAGCTTAATTTGTGTAAATTGTGTTTGTTGGACAATAATGCAGATTGTGATGGAAACTTGAGGAAAGATGGAGAAAATGGCTAAAAAGAAGGAAAACAAAAGTTCAGGGATCAAAATGTAAATAATCAAAAGATGACCTGAAGCATGAATTTAGTTGGAAAACATCCTAAACTCAAATTGAATAAGTGCAATTGATGTTAGAAGAAAGAAATTGAAGAAAAGAAGTCAAAGCAAGAGAGGATGAAGTGTGAGGACCAAAGTGACTAGAATGAAAGTTAATTATACCATGCAGCCATATGGTATAATTAACCACGTGGCCACACACATGAAGGTAGGGAAAAAAGAGAGGAAAAGTTTTGTTCCATGTGGTTGCATGGAAAATAACCATGCAGCCGAATGGTAGGTTTTCGACGCGAATTTTTTGGTTCATTTTCTCGTTGAAACTCTTATGGAAAGGAATTTAGGGCAACTATAAAAGCAAAATGTCATTCAAAAACGAGGACTACGCCACTTTAGAGAGAAAAACTCATTGAAAAGCAGGGAGAAGGAAAAACCAAGAGATTTCTACATCGAAGATTGAAGAATTCAAGATTCATATTCAAGTTTTGGGTGATATCTTTTTCTAAACAATTTTGTTGTTCTTTTATTTTATTCATACTAGGCTAGACTTTTTATGTATTAGGTGAACAATGAACCTCCCAATATGATCTTTTAAGTTTTTATTTTACAATTTGATATTCAAACACGATTGATGGATGTACTTTCTTGCCTCCGTAGTTAAATACATGTGATTATGTGAGTTTGAGTGATCTATTTTTTGCATTCGAAAGAAAGGAAATAGATTCTACAATGTATAAATCATCGTAGGGTCTGATAGGGAATATAAATGTACCTCTATGTTTTACGTGAATCTCTAAATGTTTACAAAACGTCATGCATTCTTGAATATTGCATTTGTCATAGAAATATAGTCAAATGGTATGCCAGAATACGTTCAATTTTACTCGAAAGAGATTATTGGATAAGTTAGAAAAATTGATTCTTCAACCAATTCATCGTCTTCTCGAATTGTGAAATATATGTTAAAAGTGATATTGCTTGGTGATTCGGGATCCTAGTGCGCTTTTCATTCATTAATTTCTTCAACTTGTTGCATTCAAACGTTATTGTTGCATTTAGTTAGTAACCTTATATATATATGCCACTATGCAAAGGAAGCTTCAATGATTTCAATTTATAGAGAGAAAGCAATATAAAAATTATGAAAATTAAAGAATAAAATGAATGCGAGAAATTTACTTATCAGCCATAAATAAGACATAGTCCTATAATAGATGGAAATACTACGTGCCTTATGAAATCATGGACGATGATTTTTGTGAATTAATGTATGCTTACATATTTGTAATTTAATTAGAAATAATTAGGTTTGTTAAGTCTAATGTTGTAATTGGCATATTTGTGAACAAAATTATCTTATTTGAACACTTGTAAAAAGTCAACGAGTTGGATGCAATTTTGTATAGTTGAATTAGGTAGCCTAGGGTTTGAGTTCGAGTTTAGAAACAAGGAAAAAATGGTGCTGCGCTAGCTTCACGCCTGACCACCGCTCAAGCGATAGAAACAGATTCGTTGACACCCACTTATCGCCCAGGATTCGCTCGAGCGACAGACCTTTGGCTCTAGCGACATATTTATGCGACTAGGCCTAATTTGCAAATTTGAAGAGTTTTACACGGCCCATAACACCTAAACATCCCCAACTATAAATACGAAGTCTATGAAGAATTTTGGTGGGTTGCATTATTGTTCTTTCATTGCATAACACATTCCCATCATTTGAGAGATTCGAGAGCATAATTATTTGGTGATTCATCCATATTATTCTTCAGTTTCGGTAATCTAGTTTTGGGAAAACATCAAGGTTTGTGAATACAAAACACCCGACTTTCTTTACACTTTGAGGAAGGTACTTCCTCAGTTGGATTTCAGAAATTTCTAGAGATTAAGAGATGTTGGACTACAAGTGCATGAAGATGAACATCAATATGTGATTCCTGGGTATCTACTTGGAAGAGACAATTGCAGAAAATTGTGAGTTTGACATTTACAACAGATCTTGAAAGCTTAGGAGGTAGATTTTAAAAATCTAGCAAGTTGGTTAGATAGTATCTTCAGTAGCAGATTGTGAATCTGGCAGAACAACAAATCTTTGAGATTATAGGAATTATAACAGTGGGAACTAGTGGAATTTGTTAGGCTGAAAACGGATTGTAATCTATATTGTCTATAGTGGAGGTAACATGCTTGGTCCCAGAGTTTTTAGCCACTTAGGTTTCTCCGTCATCAAATTTTGTATTATTTACTGATTTCTTATTACAAATTGTGGTAATTCAACTTACGATAATTAAATTATATGATTAACCATCTATAAACTAATTAAAAGTGACTTGTTATTTTAATTAGTATAATTCCGCACGTAAAATTGAACTTAGTAAACTATGTATTTTCAAGGTTCATGTATAAATATAGAATTGATTGATCTTGACGGGTAAGAATTAACAATTGATGGAGAATTAAATTATATTGTATTCCTTGTCCTTGATTGAATTTTACTCTGACTTTTGTATGCATTCGAATTGTTTTGATTAGTTGTTAATTAGGAAAATAAAACTCAAAATCATCATCTTAATTGTGTATTTTTTTCAAAATTAGAATCGATAGTTAATCTCCGTGGGGGCAACACCAAGGGGCGGATCCAAAATATTAAATCAGGCAGTTCCAGATTGTTGCAATAATAAAATTATTTATTAATATTTAATTAAATAATGTTAAAAAAAATCAAATCAATATATAAGTGCACTAAAACGTGAAAAAGTCATATATATTTGAAAATATAATCCAATACAATAAAATAATAAGAAAAAAATACATTTTTAATCATACACATACGATCAAGTTTTAATTTTTTTTACGAATTCAAACGAAACAGTTTATACGTAAAACATGATTAAATAGTAAAAACAAGCTCCGAGTTTATATATATATATATATATATATATATATATGTATATATTATAGTAATAATTTGGGTCGACAAATTTTTAAACAATTTATTTCGAAAACGAAAACTAATAATACATAATTGTTTAGTTATTATATATTGTAATGAAAAATTAAACAAAAAGTAGAAAAGCAAAGAACTGAACCCCAAACCTCTAGTGCACAAAGTGACCCATTTACCATATGAGCTTCCCTTTTTTTTTTTTTTTTTTAACATTGGTACAATTATTAATTAATATTTAGTGATAATTTACCGTATTTAAAAATTAAAAGAGAGAATGGTGTTGAAGGGAATTGAACCAAGTATCTCACATAGAAATGCATCGTCTCTCCCAATTGATCTACACATCATTTCAATAAAAGTTACACAATAACATTGAACCCAAGTATCTCACATAGAAATGCGTCCTCTCTCCCAATCATAGTTGTCAGACTCGGCCCGAACACTCGGACAATGTAGCGGGTCAGTGGTTCGACTAGTGACCCGATGATTGGACCGACGGGTCAATTCTTGTTAAATATATTATTAACTATTTATTGAATAATAAAATTTTGAGATTTTCTAATACTAACTAAATTAACCTTATGTAATTTAGGTGACTAAAATATCAATTTCTATGTCAAAACTTAACAAATTGTAAATCCTGCATAATGAAATGTGAATTTGAAGCAATAAACAATCATTGATCAAAGACTAATTTATGTGGCAAAAATAAATAAAATAGCTTCATAAACTATAAGAATATTCTTGCAAAAATAAAATCAACATTTAAAAAATAATCGTGCATAAAGCATGTGTTACAAAGTAAATTATTCGAAATAAATCAACAGTATTTCAATACCAAATTATTGAATTTAAACACCAAAAATAAAAAATAAAAAATAGAATTTTTTTTATGAAAACAATTTTGAACAATTTTGAACACACACCAATACTTAAAGTAATACCTACAATGTCCTTTAATGGACTAAACCTCCCATACCACTCTCTTTCTCTCCTACACTATTTATTATTTCTCACACCACTCTCTTTCTCTCTTGTATTTAATATTTCTCCAAATTCAAACACGCTACTTTCTCTCTCTCTACTGTACTTTAATATTTCTCACTTTCCAGTTTTCAACTCTCTCTGTGTCTCTCCTCACTTTTCTTCTTCTCTCTGCTCTCACACTCGCACACACAGAGATATATATATGTGCCTTCATGTGAAGGCGAACCCAGCATTGAGGTCGCTTGGTTGTGGGCTTTCGACCAATTGTGAGTTCCGATCATAAGGGTGGCCGGAGATGGTGCTTCCGGCGATTTTCATATTTTTTGGTAGCGAAATTTGAGCATTAATTCTGGCAAAAATACTTGATGAAATTGGGAGATGTTGGGTGGTAATTAAAGAGGAAGCTAAGGGTTGTCGACTGGTGTCCATGTCCGGCGATTGTAGGTCGCCGTAATTTGTGTGCATTTTTGGGTTTTTATATATGGTAAATGGACCAGATAGTTTTTGAGCCAACATTTTTTTCCATTAATCGGCGGTTCTTAGGTTTTAAAGTGGTTGTTTGCTCAGCTGCTATTTCCTGATGCTCAAACCGGATGGACCATGATCCAGTTCGACGGTTTACGGATTGAACCGATCGGTCCGGTCTGGTCCCGGTTTGATAACACTGCTCCCAATTTATCTATACAACATTTCAATAAAAGTTACACACACACACACAAGCAGTCCCTCTGGCTCGCCGAGTGCTGGTTCCGTCCCTGGTGACACCTTACTCATGATTATATAACTTGTCTATGATCCATTCTATTGACAAAGTTCAAAATGAAGGGTTTGGAGTACTTGGGCTCTCTATTATCACCATGTTGATGAACGAAATTTGGCAAGTGCACTTTTAATCACAAATGTCCACTAAGATGTCCTCATTTACATGGGATATAAATTTAATCCGATGAGACTTAAGAGGGAACTGCTCTTCTATTTTGGAGTGTTTCTTCCTCGTTTTAAGTTATGCAAGATATGATCGAAACGGTTAATGAAGAGGGTAGAGGTCGTTTCCACTATAAAAATCAAGTCTTGTTACATTTAGAGAACATGTTTGCTTTGGAAAAAGTATGAAGGGAATTTTTTTATTTTACGCAAAAGATTTTTTTTTTTCCGGATTATATTTGCTTCTCACACTTCATAATTTGTAACTCTCTTTAATAAGAAACAACCTCTCATATTATTTAGTGTAATTATATTAACTTCACAAAATTTACTTGCTACACTATATTATAATATATTTTTAGTTCTGTTTGCTATTCATTATTTCCAAAATACATTTCTTTTATCTCTCGTCCTCTCTTATTTTCAACCACACATTTTTCAATAAAATAATATTATATGTAAACCCAAATTTGTTTCTTATTTTTTAAATACATACTTTTGTATTTTGGACAAAAACAAAATGGAACTCGAGCAGGCTCTAAATACACTACAACAAATTTACAATCATACTCATGATCCAATGAAAAATGAAAAAAAATACAACATTGTGGGGTATTCATCGTTCCAATATTACTCATTTTTCTCATCCTTTCAATCTATTCTGAAAATTTTCATTATGATAGAAAAGTTCCTGAAACTATTTTTTCTTAATTGCTTTTTCAAAGAAGGGGAAGATAAAGAAGAATAAGAAAGGGGGAGTTAAACCCTATGTGGTGTTACTAATGGGTGCCCCCGGAAGCGAAAAATCCATCTTATGTGATTAAATATAGTGTAAATTTAAGTCCTTTTCTTCTTATGTGATTATACATTAAGATTAATAAATAATAAATTGAAGATAACTCTCTTTACACTTATAAAAAGAAATTAATTACGCAAGGCCTTTTCTTCTTCGACCATTAAACGAAGGAAATCTATAAATCAGTTTGATTCTTAATTTAAAAAACAGATAAACTGAAGCAATTTATGAGTAAATCGAAATCAAATAGAGTATAAATTCATTTACCATGTTATTGTTCATTAAGATGGAATAGAGTATAAATTCATTTGGGTCGTTACATTAAGTCACCTCCAATTTTTTAAATTATTCATCTCTAATTAAAAGCAAATAATTTGAAGCAATTTATCAGTAAATCGAGATCAAATAGAGTATAAATTAATTTACCATGAGGAAAATAATCTTGTCATTTTGGAAGAAAGCAAAAGTTGTCGTTGACCGAAAAACTATGCGCAATCACATGCTAAGGTAAAAGAAAGAAAAAACTAATAATAATATTAAAACTCTAATTATGTAATTTTACTTAAGGGTATTCAATTAAATAAGAAAAATATTAAAAATTGTGATGTACATAATAAAATTCGTAGTGGTAATATAATTACTTTATTATTTATTTGAGATTAATTAAATTACAGCTACTATTCATCAAATAAAACCCAAAATTTGGTAAATGTTCTATATAGGAGAATCAATATGACTCTTATAGCACTATTTGTTTTGAATTAACTAAATTGCTGCAACTAACTCATTAATTAAAACAATGGTATCCGTTTTGTAGGAGAATTAATATGACTCAAATATAACTCATGAGTTACAATGGCATTAAAATATTTTGAAACGATAGTTTAATATTCTGAAATAAAAATGAAGAACAACTAATGAATAAGCAAAGAAACTTGGAGCAAATTAAGTAGAATAGAAACGCACTTGAATTAAAAACTAATACGTTTGGTAAATATAATTTCACATATAAATAGCCCACATGCTTAATTGGAAGCATCACCCCACAAATCCATTTTACAATCTTCCTTCTGAAAACCAGAAAATCCCAAATATATATTCTAAGTTGAATTACATAAATCTTATGGCATCCAAATCAGAATCTGCTAAGGGCGCTTTGTCATTGTTAATTATGCTTGTATGCATGGAGATAACAGCAGTTAGGGCTGCAAACCCGAAATTCTTGAATTTCGCCGTTTCGCCACAACCGCCATTGTCTGCTGTTGGGGCAGGATCAGACTCAATGTCGATGGTGGAACGGTTTCTGCCGTGCTTGTCAGCTCTCAAATATATTGAAGGTTGCAACGTAGATATTTTTAAAGCAGTGTTTGGAGTTCCCATTGACAATTCGTGCTGTCAAGCTGTCAATCAAATAACTCAAAACTGCTTGCCAAAATGGCTTCATTTATATAAGGTGTTTGTGCCTTTCGCTCTGGAGAACTGCATTTACGTCCCTGCATGACCGGCCAGCAGTTGAACTATAAAAATATGAACGGATGATTTTAGCATAGTTTAAATGATGCATACTCTGAAAGACTTAATTTTTCTTTTTCTGAATCTCATAGTGGAGAATGAAAATGAATAACTCGTGGTTGTGATTTTGATTTCGCTTCAGTCAATATATTAATAGGAGCATTTTGAAGCTTCGATGAAGAATTTTTACAAATTTTGAGGAATATCTTTTGGTCTTTTGTGGGATTTCAGTTAATAAAAGTTTAGTTTGTTATGCATGTACCAAACTATGTTAAGAAGATACTGATATTGGTCTTTTTTTGGGATATTCGCTCACATCACATCACATCAATTTAATTCATGTTATCATAAGTAAATCGCCAATCGTTCTCCACAAGTAGTGTTATCTGGGTAGTGTTTGGTTTATCTACCTCATGCTAGGGGACATTGGGCCAAAGCCCAACAAATACTAAGTAAAAGGGCCTCAAAAAAATATAACGAAAAATTTTGTATCTACATCATTATAAAATAAAATTTCAAGATTTACTGTGTGACATTTATAATTTAAGTAATACTTTGTGATATGGTAAATATTGTAAAAAATACTATATACCAAATATAGACACAAACAGTGTTTGTAACTTAATTTTTTTTATAAATGATCCTAGGGTTAATCTGATCATTCAATATCCTTTCCAAATCAATACATACAAAACTAAAAAAATCAGAATTCGGTACATGGGAAAAAATCATTGAGATTGGCAGATACGAGGATGTCTAGGCTGAGACACGGAGTAAAAGAGATGACTAATCAACTTGATGAGCTAGACGCCCAAGAAACCTCAAGAACGAGCCTCAACTACCAGAGATATATATGTATGTAGGACATGGCAGTGGCTTGGCTCGGATTTTGTCCGCTCACGTCCTCCTCAACACAACAACAAAGTGCAAATGAAACGGAACTTTCTGATTGATTATCTTTCTCTCAACGTTTTTCATTCCTTTGTGTGTGTATTATTTATAATAGTTTAAAATTGAGATAGTTTAATGGTCTTAGTTTATAGGGATAATTGTAGCAACGGTACCAAATTTTTCATTTAGAAGAAGACTTTGCTCAAACCTTTCATTTATGTCACCTACTGTATCAAACATTTCATTTGTGTCGCTCACTGTACCAAACATTTCAAAATGTCCGCATTTAAAGCCCAAATGGATGGTTTCTATTATTTTGATCGTTGGTTGACCAAATAATTGACTTTAACAATAATGTTGATTGATTTTAAAAGGTTAAAAAGGTAATTTTACATTTTTAATAATAAAATAATTAAATTTAAAACACATTTCATCTTCTTCTTCTCCATCCACGTGACCCAACCCCACCACATCCCAAATCTGCGAATTTGGGTTTGGAACTTCGAGAATACTTTAACAAGCTCGAGAATGGAGTCCCCAGAATTGAATGTGCGCTCTGCTGCAATGACAGTGACTCTAATTAACTATGCTTATGTATTTAGCCGAGCAGGTGATTGTGATCGGCCCAAAACTTCATCTTGATTGACCATGGAATCAGAAGCCATGTTTTGAGATTTAACAAGCAAACCATCTTCTGATGTTTCCTCAAGAGCCTCCATCAACTTATGCTCTCGCAATTTTCTCAGAATTAAAGGGCTTCTCTTGATTTCTTCGGTTGAATGATCTCTTCTTGTCAAGGATTGGAGCAACACAGTGATATAATGGCTTCCAAAGTGAGATATGCATCGAAGGAATTTTTTTCCACTCACTTATCCTCTTCCAAACCTCTCACCTACACTTCCAACAATCGGAGCAATAATAACAGTATTACTAGCAACGATGGTAATTCCTCGATGATTAATGGTAATAATTCGAATAATTTGTCTCTATCATTGCAGAGGTCATTAACTTCGACAGCATCATCGAAGATGAAGAAGGCATTTGGGCTAAGATCCGAGTGAGAGTACATAGTGCAGATGACTATAGAGGAGCTAATGAGAGTCCAGATGCAGGTTTCTGACGCCATGGATTTGAGGATTCAAAGAGGTTAATTGAGTATTTCTTGCATCAGTTATATGTTCTGGTGTAGTGGATTCGAGGATTCGAAGAGATTGATTTCCTAGATAATTTGAGGTGGAGGTGGAATGAGTTTTTAATTTTAATTATTTTATTACTAAAAATATAAAATTATCATTTTAACCTTTTAAAATAAGTCAACATTATTGTCAAAATCAATTATTTGATCAACTAACGGTTAAATTAACAGAAACCGTCCATTTGGACTTGAGCTGCGGACATTTTGAAAGGTTTGGTACCGTGAGTGCACAATTGAAAGGTTTGGTACCGTGGGTGTCACAAATGAAAGGTTTGGACAAAATCTGCTACTAAATGAAAGGTTTGGTATCACTGCTGCAATTATCCCTAGTTTATATAACATATTTGTTCTCCAAAGGTTGTAGAAAATTAGTTGTACTTTACTATGAACTATAAGAACTGAAAATCTTCTTGGTTCTACATTGTACTTGACCATGATTATATCACTATTGATTCCAAAATGAAGTTTTCATTTAACATTTTAAATTATAAGATGTGTTGCTGTGTAATTCTGTAAGTGAATCCAATTCTATTAATGTACTACAAATGAATGTGATTAGGTATGAAATAATGGAGTTCGACCTAACTAATACATAGATAGAGGGTGAATAGGTGTTTATGCGGAATTTAAATTTGCCAATTAATAAATGCAACAAGTCACAGTTATTAATTAATCTAAATGAATTCACATGCACTAATATCTTATATTGAATTGTCGCAGATAATAAATTACTAAAAAATAAATAACACTTGAAAATTATTTATGGAGAAAACTCGTAACTGAGTAAAAATTATGGGCCCAAGCCGGTAAAAATTTACTATAAATGAATCAACTTATAGTACTGTCAGATTTGACTAAATCTAGCACTTTGTGACCTCCTGACTGTAATTAACAAAGCCCTTCTGGATTGTGTGCTTCTGTACCAACTTCCGGTCTTCTGAATTCGTGTATCTTATGTGGATCAATAAGAACTCCTTGTTCTCAACAATCGAAACTCTGGCCACCTTCCTTGATCTTCAGAATCTTGACAGATGTTATGGAAGTAAGTGATTTGGTTTATGTGAAATTGATGTTTTTCAATGTTATGAATAAACCAAAATGAATATTTATCTAATATAATGATTTGTAGGAAGTAATCACTTGCTTCTCTCATTGTAGAGGTGTAAATATATTTAGTGTAGAGGTTTTGGGTAGTATGGACCAGATAAAAACCATAAAAAATGAGAATTAGGTTTTCCCGGGATACACTTTTGCTCGAGCGACAGCTCAACGATAGGCAAGCAACGATGTGTCACTCGAGTGAAATCTAGGGGACAAGTAGGCGCATCCACCTTCTGTTTTTACCGCTAGAGCATCAGCTGGGCGATAGGCTAGCGAACTTGCGATGACTCTTGTCTCCTCATTCCATATTCGAACTCTAGGGCTTCTAATGAACCACTTGGCACTTTGACTTTTAAAAATTCTTTTACAACAATAGTTTTGTCAAAAGATTGCTAACAACTTTAAAATCTAACAAACTGCCCCTTTGATATTCTGCGACAAAACATGTATTACAAATCAAATAGATTCAAGCTAATCTACCAGAAACCAACTGACTCGGATTGGGATGAAAAGTTAAAAAGTATATTAGCTATTTTTACCTATTTCATTCCCATATATAAGTGAACTAAAAAATCACTTAAATAGCGAAATTAGATATTTTCGTGTAAGCAATATCTTTTATGCCTAGGTTTTAGTTAAGACTGCTTAGGCCGGTAAAAACTTAACCTTGCTGTACCCTTTCCTTTTTAAACATTGCAAAAACCTTCCCCATTGACATAAAATTTCCACTCTGCCTTTTTTAATGATTTTGTTTGATCCATCAACGTAGAGATGTGAACAAAACATAATTTAATTATCTTAGAAGGATAATAAAGTTTGGAAACAAATTTGCACATGCATACCAGAGAAAATGCAAGAAATTCTGAACTTGCTTTATGATAGTAGATAATAGACCGGTTAACTTGTCCTTTTACCATTGATATCTTTATAGATATCAATAAAGAAACTTAATCAATTTATACCTAGAGATGCACTAGAGTCGCCAGAATGCCGGTTTAAAGAAGTCTGAAGATATTGAGAAGATTTTAAATATGGAATGCTGATTTTTATGGCTTCAATATGATTAATTATACGAGTGAAGTACTTTTAGAGATTTCATATTTACTATGACATTACATTATTTTTTGAAATAAAAATTTCGTATTGTATTATATGAATTTTTTTTATAAAATGAAGTATGTGGTGTAATTTCCACATATAATTTAGTTGGTATGCTAAATGGCGATTTGGGTTTGATCACAAATTGGATGTCTAGGCAGTATGTTTTTGTGGGGGATTGGGATGAAAAGTTTAAAAAGTATATTATGTATTTTTTACCTATTTCATTCCCATATATAAGTGAACCAATATTTTAGTTAAGACTGCTTAGGCTCGTAAAACTTAACCTTGCTACCCCCTTTCCTTTCTAAACATTGCAAAAGCCTTCCCCATTGACATAAAATTTCCACTCTGCCTTTCTTCTTATGTTGTATATTATTTGCTTGTCAATTTACTAATTTTAATTAAGTAAAATAAATTGTTTTAGTTTTAAAAAGTCTGTTTTTAGATCTTTTGTTTACATTGATTCCATCTTAATCCTACAAAACTTATTTTCCGTTTGAAAAATTGATCTAAAATATTTATTACAAAAAGGAACTAAAAAGAAATTTAATCTTTAAGCCTTTTATGCCACCTTTTTTGAATTATTTAACATTACGATTATATTACTTCAATTTTCTAATCTCGATGTATAGCATAAACGTCAGCAGTAAACAAATTAAAAATACCAAAAATATGTTTCAAATAATACAAAAATATTTAATAAATCATTTTAAAAATGTATTTACTATTTATTTTAATATAATAATTATTTGTAGGAATGACAATGAATTGAGGCCGAGGTTGAGATGGCCCTCTCGTCCTCGTCCATTCGTGGAATTTCAAGAGTAGTTGTTGGGAGGGGCGAACATGGATTAAAATATCTCTATTTTACAGTGCTTGATTTTTTTTTTTTTTAAAAATATCAATTCATAGATAAAATAAAAATATCCAGGATTGGGACATATTTCACACCCACACCCCGATCCCGCTTTAATTGGGTATGGGAGCAGGGGCAAGGTAACAAAAATACTCGAACGCGATGGGGGAGAGGAATGACAGACCCACCTCATACCCGCCCCATTGTTATCCCTAATTATTAGTTATATTTGTCAAAACAAAATAAAATAAAATTATGTATTACAATTTATTAATTTTATAATATTATTTATAGTTGTATTTTTTATTTAAAATAATATAAACCTCCGCTTCTATAATTTTTGAAAAGAAAATGAAAGGCTTTGAAATTGTCACAAACTTCAAGGACAATTTATATAATTTACTCTATAAATTAAATCGATTATACACAACCCTTTAACATACTTTAATTTTTTTTAAAGATAAATATTTGTGACTCAGTTACAATGTCATTCATAATAGTTTGAAACAACAATTCACAATAAATTTTTTGAACTATAAAAAATCAAGAATGTAACAATAGCCATTAATTGTTTCTTATCTATTGTTAAATACTGCTAATAAATTATCATATCTAATAGCGTATACTAGCATAATAAAATAGAAGTGAAACGCACTTCAGGTTAAACAAATAACATGTTTAATTAATGAATATGTTCTCAGATATAAATATCCAAAGTTCAGTAGTGTCTTCCCACAAATCCTCTTCACCATAATTTTTCCAGTAGACCTTTCGAAAAGTTAACCACAGATATAGTCATACTATGGCATATAAATCATCAGTGGTGAAAGGAACTTTTGCATTGTTTATGTTGGCATGCATCACAACATCATCTATGGCGGAATCAATTCCAAAAGTCTCGCATATCGCCAATGCATTATCAGAGGTAGCACCGTTTGATGAGTTTTTGCCTTGTTTGGAAGCTCTAAAAGGTTTGGAAGTTTGCGTAGTGGATATTTTGAAAGTAGTGTTCGGGCTTCCTCTTAGCACTTCGTGCTGTCAAGTTGTCGATAACATAACAAAAAATTGCGTGCCAGCTGGGTTTCCTTTATCTGAAGTTCCATTGCCTATCGCTCTCAAGAACTGCACAGCTCCAGCGCCACCAACGCTCAGTTGAATGGATTTTATTTTTTGGGTATTTTGGTATAAAAATTCACAATAATAGAGAACTAAAATATCAGTGGTTATGATTTTATTTTTGTTTTTGCATCGGATTAATAAGAGAGTATGTTTTGCAGCTTTTATGCGGATACCTATAAAGTCCATGAATATATTTTGATCTTTTTGGAGAATACAAGTTAATAAAAGTTTAATTTGCTATATATTAATATTAATTACATTTGATATGTTACATGAATGTAACTAAGAAGAAAACTATTTAAGCAGGTTCCATTGCCTATCACTTCGAATAATTGAATTACTCTCCCGGAGCCACTAGCACACAATTGAATGAATCAAACTTTTTTTTTTTTTTTTTTTAGTATTTTGGCTTAAAACTTCACAATATTAGAGTGAAATTTCGTAGTTTACTAACTAATTTTGACTTTATGTGAGGAATTATACAATTAACAAGCAACAAGCAACAAATCACTTTTAATTGTTTCTAGATATTTAAACAAACAGTCCAATTATCTTAAGTTGAATTGACATAGTTTGTAATAAGAAAACAATAAATAACACTAATATTGATGATGGAGAAACCCCACACGCTTAATTGCTCGATTCAAATAGACTCCAAAGAAGAATATAAAATATTGAGTTTTTTATTACCGGGGATAAACTTAAGGTCAGGTCTAATAAATATGGTCAATTCATGTTCAAAATCACCTTACTAACATGTGACTGTCATCCCAAATCTCACACACACGGTAGAGTCCCACTAATAATATTATAGTGTGTAGTATAAATGGAACATGAAGATAGCAATACTAAGTACTCCATAATAATCTAAACCAGCAATAGAAATGTTATAGCTCGTTGATTAAACACATGCTTGATCAAAATAAACAAATTCAAGTATATTACATATTATGCTGTAAAATAATTTCCTGCATTTTTATTTTTCAAATGTCCATTTTTTGTTGTTTTTATTTTAAAACATGAATGCTTGGACCAAGCACACACAAAAATGTCAAACACAAAAAAAATGCATGAATTTTTCTACTTAGTAAACAAATAAACAATTATGATGCATGCATAAATCAATGTCATATGATGATAAAGAACAAACATGGAAAAAAAATTCCTAATCATTTAGGTATGCAAATGCTCTTACCTTTAAGAGTATCGTTATCTATTTCAAAAAATTTCAAACCTTTAAGAGTATCGTTATCTATTTCAAAAACTTTCAAATCACTTTTCTTCACCCAAACTTGCCTAATAATAAGAATATTCCAAGTCATCTATGTCATTATCTTTGTCAATTTACTTACCTGATTAGTAAAGAAGTCAATGTGATCAACATAATCATGATTCTTATTTCTATTTAAGTTTCAATTTTTATTTTTGTTCAGGAAATGACGATACCTAGTAGGCTTTATGTGTCTTAGCTCAACTCAATGAAAACAAATAGGGATACACCTAGGACCAAAGGTATGTGGTCATTGATATCTATTCCTAGGTTGGCGTGTCCTACATTGTCTAGCAGGTCTCTGTCCTACATATCCCTTATTTTTGTGTTCGGGTTTAGGCACATTTTAAGCTGGTTAAAGCTAGAGACAAATATGGTATTGGACGTACTAGTAACATTAAGATCATTTTTATTATATTCTAGACCTCCTTTTTTACTAGTAGGCTTACCCATTCCTAAAATATTATCTAACTTTATAGAACCACTAGAAATGCAAGGAGTTGAGACTTGGAATGCTCTAGGTCGCCTTGAAGATTTTTAACTTGGATCTCTAAGGTCTCCTTTTCAATTGTCAACTCATTAGCTCTCTTAGAGGTCTTCTCAAACTCACTAGTAAGATTTTTAACCTGAGTGTCTAAAGATTCATTCATGAATTTCAACTCTGAAATCCATCTCAAGGTTGAGGTAGATTCCTGAATATACGCTACGAGTTTTCCTTTCTCCAGCTCAAGTTCCGTGATTTTCGTACTTAAGACTTTTTTGTAGTAAATCTAAACACTCTCCCGAAGCAAAAATTATTAAATAAATATGATCCCTCCAATTAATATTTTTTTTATCAAGTGTTGTTGTAAGTAATTGAATGAAATTTTAATTGATTTATCAAAGCAAAAATTCCTTTTTTAGGCAAGGTTACAAGGAATTGAGACTCATCTCAAGTTAATTGACACCCAAATTGGACAAATAGCATCATCTTCTAATGCTCATCAAAAAGGAAGATTCCCTAGTGATATAGAAGTGAACCCGAAGGAGCATTGTAAGGCTATTATGCTTAGGAACGATAAAGAGCTTGAAGATACACAATACAAAAGTACAAGCATCATCAAGTGACCAAGAGGATGAAGAAAACAAAGAAGGCACAACTGAACCGGAAGCATCAAAGGAAGCTGAAGAGCCTAAATCCAAACTATTTATGGATAATCCTCTAATTCTTAAACCTTCTCTTCCTTTTCCTCAAAGATTTCAAAAGAAAAAGCTTGATTCTCAATTTGCAAAATTCTTAGATATTTTCAAGAAAATTCACATTAATATTCCTTTTGCAGATGCTTTGGAGCAAATGCCAAATTATGTCAAATTCATGAAAGACATCATGGCTAAGAAGAGGAGGCTTGAACAATTTGAGACAATCAAATATATAGAGGAATGTAGTGCTATTATCCAAAGGAAGTTACCACAAAACTTGAAGGATCATTGAAGCTTTCACAATTAGTAGTATCACGTTTGATAAAGCACTGTGTGATCTTGGAGCTAGCATCAACTTGATACCCCTATCAGTGTTCAAGAAGTTAGGACTTGGAGAGGTAAAGCCGACAACCATATCACTTCAACTGGCAGACAGATCCATCACCTATCCATGGGGGATTATAGAAGATGTATTGGTAAAGGTATATAAGTTCATCTTTCCGATGGACTTTGTGGTCTTGGATATGGAAGAGGATGAGAAAGTACCACTAATTCATGGTCGACCTTTCCTGGCTACTGGAAGAGCATTGATTGATGTACGAGAAGGGAAGTTGACACTACGTGTTAATGAAGAGCAAGTGAACTTCAACATTCATCAAGAAAAGAAAACCCCAGAAAAAATAAATGTATTCCGCGTGATCCAATCCATCAATGTAGTGAGGGATGAGAAAAGCAAGAGAAAAATGTTCTATGATCCTCTAGAACAACATATGGCTCTTAACTATTCAAGGTTTAATACATGTGCAGATGAAAAAGAACCAATGAAATGGTGGATTATATCTTAGAGTATGAAGTAAATCCACCTGACAAGAAGGAGAGCTATGTGGAAAAACCTTCAAACCCTCCAAACATTGCCAAACCAAAAGAGGTTTTGAAGGACATACCGGAGTTAGAACCGTTCAATTTTATGGGCCATCCTATAGTGAAGAAAAAGACAAGGCCAAGGGTGAAGTTTAGAAATAAGAGAGAGGTGTCACAAGAAGATCCAACATAGGTACTGCGGTTGAGTCAAGCTAATGACGTTAAAGAAGCGCTTCTTGAGGGGTAACCCAAGCTTTTTTTCTTTTTACTTAATTCATTTTTTTAGTTATAGGATAGTTTAATTTATTTTACAATTTATTTAGGATTCATCACCTTATCCCGTCTTCCCTTAGGTCTCAAAATAATTAAGTTGGTCATTAGATGTTTAAGCTAAGTAACACTTGTTTCATGATTTTAACATCTAAAATATGATTTTTTAGGAACTTGACGTTGTGAAACATTCAAACTAGCATTGAGATGGAGAAATGGGTTACATTTCAAGTTTGGGGGAAAAAAGATAGAAGAAACATCCACCAACATTAGCATCATCAACACGACAACGTCACTGGCAATACAAACAATTTAGGGAAGTCTCCTCTTTTTTCTTTAATTTTACATTGAGGACAATGTTTAATTTAAGTTTGGGGGTGTATTATAAATTGTGTCTAATTGTCTTAGTTTTTTTTAAAAATAATGTTTTGTGTGATTTGTGTGCATAAAAAAACAATTATTTTTTATTATACATTTACGCATGCTTGTGTTAGTTGGATAATCTTACTGGCATTGATGTATATATTTGGTAACATATTTTGGTTGAAGAGTTGTGGATAAGTTATGTGTTTGAGTTAATTTCTTGCTTATTCATGTGAGACGGAAAATATTTATGCACGTGAGTTAATTGTCATGTTGTATATGATTAGGTTGATCCATTGTTTATAGGTTGTAATAGAGAACCTAATTACTATACCCAAACAGCCATTAAACATTATATCTTTAAACCAAACTTAGGATATTTGGTTGGTTGAACTGTTGTAGGTTGACATGGAGATAGATATGGATTCAGTGTGTGAAAAATGTTGTGTGGACTGTCTGAGATCAATGGGATGAAAATTGGGTGATAAACCTTAAGTTAGAGGTTGATTTTCCAAAATGAGTGTTTAATAAGGGGCATTGCACTAATCATTATAAAAAGGAAAAAGTTGCATTTTTGTGAAGCTACTCTAAAAAGATCTAAATGAGGACAACTATGATAATCTCATTGTGAAACGTCCATTCGTAGCCTTTATGATTCGAATGATTAAGTCTACAAGGGTTTAAAATCGGTGCCCTAAAGTCATTTGATTTGGGAGTCATCAGCTTAAAGCTCGCTACAATTAGTGAAATCTAACCAAACTTGAGTGATGTAAGAGATTAGTATTGAAAATCAACTTTAGAATAGACCATGGGGAGTGAAAAGAAAATAAGTTTGGGGGAGTATGAATCCTACGAGTGATATAAGGAAAAATTTGACTTTTAAGGTCGGGAATTGGATCAATTTATTATTACATCTTTGCACTTAACTCGTCACACACACATACACACTCGTTTTTGCATTGAAAAGGTGGGAAGTTGGTTTTTGCATTATAATTTTGAAATGATTCATAAAATTAATGCATTTTGCCAATTTTGAACTACGAAAGCAAGATATCTAATGCAATTAGTTTTTATTGGTTTGTTTAGTTGCGGTTGTATGCTTGTTAACGATTTTCGTTGGGTTGGTGTTTGCTCGAGGACTAGCAAAATATTAAGTTTGGGGGTATTTGATGAGTGATATTTCACTCATGTTATCAATGCCATTAAACTTGTTATTTGGTTAATTCTTATGAGTTTTTGATGTTTTAATGCGTGATTTTGATGTCATGATGTAGATTGATGAGAATGAAGAAAGAAGTCAAAGGGATAAAATATAATCAAAGTATGATCATACATCAATTTTCAACTAAGAAAGTTATGCTCCAGATTTGTAGTCTCATATTGAGACTGACATAGTAAACTATCGAATTGGAAGATGATGTTTGAAGTAAATTTGTAGCTCTTTGGGTTAGCTTTCCAACGCATCTTGAATCATATCAATCGGACATCAGGAGACAAATTTATAATCAAAACACTGAAGGACGTGCAGTGCAGTTGTTTTTCACCCGAAGGCACAATCAACCCCGCGCTAGAATAGGCGCCCCTGCGCCACTGGAAGCTTCATAATTGATTTTTAATCGAAAGAAAGGGCACCCCTGTGCTGCGGCGAAGCCAGATGCCAAATAAGCCATAAAAATGATGGATTTAAAGAGAGGACCATAAATACGGCCGGGGATGTTTGAAAAAAGGACTTTTGGGAGGAGAAAATCGGCAACCACATCAAGGAGAAGACCATTGGCGATTGAGGAATCCACAATCAAAGAGTTTTTCTTATTTTCTATTTTATCAATGTTTAAGAATATGAATTGTATTTGTTTTTATATTTTCATGGAGTAATCTCATTTTCTAGAGATATAATGTAGCCAATACTAGATATTATGCTTTGATCATTTAATTATCTATTTCAAGGGTTATTCAATTGGTTTATATGTATTTATTCATCTTTAATGCTTTTCAATGCTTGATCACCATTTGAATGATATGGAATTTAGGATTTACTATCGAGAGAATGAATTCTAAATAGTGACCATTGATAAAACACAACTTAGGAAATTATAGAGTTCGAGAGGCCTATGAAATCCTTTGTAATAATTAAGAGAACCAAATATTTAATTGTACTTTATCATCCTAATTTTAGATGGAGACTCGAAATTAGGGTTTTAAGAGTAATTCTCAATTAACCATTGAGAGAGGAGATTAAGATAATTTCGGGTTCTTGACTAATAAACCGTAAGAATAAATTAAGGAATAGTTAGATGATCGAAGCATAATTGATAGTTAGGTGAAATTGGACCTCTAGAGTTTAATCCCATTAATATTAATCTTGTGCAATTGCATTATTAATTTATTAAATTAGTTTATTTAATTATTTCACTCAATCATTCGTGTTTTCTAGATAAAATCAAGGTTATTATAATTACAGGAATTATTAGGATTTGATATCAATCCCTGTAAAAAACGATATTTTACTCTCACTATATTAAAATTTGACGCCGTATACTTGCGGTTGAAAAAATCACACATCACTCATTCGTCTTCTATCCCTGTCATGACTACTGATGGCACTCTTATACCTTTAGCAGGTGTTGGTTCTGTTGTCACACCTCACTTGTCTCTCCCTAATGTTTATCATATACGGAAACTCACATTTAATTTTGCTTCTATCGGTCAATTATGTGATTATGGTAATTTAGTCATATTTTCCTCTTCTTCTTGTTATGTGCAGGACTTGCAATCTCAGAAGTTGATTGGGACAGGCCGTAGGAGGGGTGGACTATATATTTTGGATGAGTTAATAGTGTTAATTGATGCTGCTGTTGCTACTACTAGTGTTGATTTGTCTTCTTTTCGTTTGAATCCTTCTTCATCTAGTTTTTATTTATGACATTCTTGCCTAGGTCATGTTTCGTCTTCTCGTTTGAGATTTTTAGCTCCTACAGGGGCTTTAGGAAATTTGTAACCCTATGATATTTCTGATTATAGTGGATGTAAACAGGCAAGATTTTCAGCTTTATCTTTTAATCGAAGTATTATGTTTCTTCTTCTCCATTTGATATAATTCATTCTGATGTATGAGGGGCATTTTCCTGTTGCCACAAAAGGAGGGTCTCGATATTATGTTTTTTTTATTGATGATCATACTCATTATTGTTGGGTTTATTTAATGAAACATCGTTCCGAATTCTTTGAGATATACTCAGCATTTCGTGCTCTTGTCAAAACTCAACATTCTGCTGTTATCAAATGTTTTAGGTGTGATTTGGGTGCGGAATATACTTCTAATAAATTTTGTGAGTTACTTGCCTTATATGGAACTATTCACCAAATTTTGTGTATAAATACTCCTGAGCAAAATAGTGTTGCTGAAAGAAAATATAGGCACATTGTTGAAACTGCTCATTTTCTCTTGTTGTCTGCTTCTGTTCCTAGTGTGTTTTGGGGTGAAGCTATTTTTATTGCTGTAAATTTGATTAATACAAATCCATCTTCTCATATTTTAGGTTTGTTTGCTTTCGAAAAGTTGTATAGGTATGCCATTGATTATTCTTTCTTTAGAGTTTTTGGTTGTACTTGTTTCGTTCTTCGTCCTCATGTAGAACATAGAAAGTTGTCATCTCAATATGTTATTTATGTCTTGACTAGATCTGATCTTATTTGTATAGATACTTTTTCTGACGATTCTGATAGTTTGTCATCTCGGGTTCCTAGTATTTCAAATACCCATTTTCATGTTCTTACTTCATTATCATTACAACTAATTCGTACAGATCATTGTGCAGGTACATACATTTTACTTTCTGGTAGACCTGAAGGTCCCTTTTCTCCTATGGTTCCTCGAGCTCCGTCCGAGATTGTGGATCCACATCTACGTCAATCTATACGCATTTGTAAGTCTCCAAAGTTACCAGATTTTGCTTATTCTTGTTATTCTTCATCTTTTACTTCTTTTTTAGCTTCTATTCATTATCTCTCTGAGCTCTCTTCCTATAAAGAGGCAATTTTTGATCCTCTTTGGCAGCAAGTTATGGATGAGGAACTTTCTGCTTTGCATAAGACCGGTACTTGAGATTTGGTTCATCTACCTCCTGGTAAGAGTGTTGTGGGTTGTTGTTGGGTGTATAAGATTAAGAATAATTCTGATAGATCAATTGAGCGATACAAAACTAGGTTGGTTGCAAAAGGGTACTCTCAACAGTATGGTATGGATTATGAGGAGACATTTGCTCCTGTTGCAAAAATGACTACTATTCGTACTCTTATTGCAGTAGCTTCGATTTTTCAGTGCTTATCTCTTAACTTGATGTTAAAAATGCTTTCTTGGATGGAGATCTTCAAGAAGAAGTTTATATGGCGTCCCCTCCTGGCGTTTCACATGATTATTGGTATGTTTGCAAGTTAAAGAAAGCGTTATATGGTCTCAAACAAGCACCTCGTGCTTGGTTTGAGAAATTTTCTGTTGTAATCTCTTCCCTTGGATTTACTTCTGGTAATCATGATTCTGTTCTTTTTGTTAAGTGCACTAATTTAGGTCGTATCATTCTATCTCTATATGTTGATGACATGATTATTACTGGTGATGATATTGATGGTATTTCATTTTTGAAGACAGAGTTGGCTAGACAGTTTGAAATGAAGGATTTTGGTTCTCTACGATATTTCTTGGGTATTGAGGTAGCCCGCTCACCCTCGTGCTATCTTCTTTCTCAGTCGAAATATGTTGCAGATATTCTTAAGTGGGCTAGACTTACTGATAATAAGACTGTTGATACTCACATTGAGGTTAACGCAAAGTGTTCTTCTTCTAATGGTTTACCTTTGTCATATACTACTTTATACCGTATTATTGTTGGGAGCTTGGTATATCTCACTATTATTCGTCCAGATATTGCATATGCTATTCATGTTGTTAGTCAATTTGTTGCTTCTCCTACTATAGTTCATTGGACAGCTGTTTTTCGTATTTTGCGGTATCTTTAGGGCACAGTCTTTCAGAATCTTTTACTTCCATCCACTTCTTCTTTGGAGCTACGTGCATACTCTGATGCTGATCATGGCAGTGATCCCATAGATCGCAAGTCTGTTACTAGTTTCTGTATTTTTTTGGGTGATTATCTTATTTCTTAGAAGAGTAAGAAACAATCTATTGTTTCTCAATCTTAAACTGAAGTAGAATATTGTGCTATGACATCTACTACCAAAGAGATTATTTGGCTATGTTGGTTACTTATAGATATGAGAGTTTTTCTTTCTCATCCTACTCCAATGTATTGCGACAACCAGGATTCTATTCAAATTGCTCACAACTCGATTTTTCATTAATGAACTAAGTACATTGAGATCGATTGTCACCTTACTCGTTATCATCTCAAACATGATACAATTATTTTGCCCTTTGTTTTTTCTTCTTAGCTGATTACAGATTTCTTTACCAAGTCGCATTCTATTTCCTGTCTTCGTTTCCTGGTTGGCGAACTCTCGATGCTTGTAGCTGTTGCATCGTGAGTTTGAGAGGAGATGTTAAGAAATATAGTTTTATTTTATTGTTTATTAATGATAGAATAGTTCTTTTAGTTTTCTTTGTTTTAGCCTATCTATAATATTTTTATATTTAGGTTTAATAATCTTTTTGTATTCAATTTCATTATGCAGAATAGTCCTTCTATTTTCTCTTTTTCTTTGTATTTCTTTGAATTGTTTGACAATATCAAGTTCTAGGGGCCATATTTTTGTTCATTGATGATTTAATATTCACGGTTCCACGGGACAAGGAAACTCAAATATACTAATAAATTTCAGAAAAAGAAAAATAAAATGGGAACTTTTCAAAATAGCTCTCTTAATGGCCAAAATAAAAAACAATCAAATGAGCTGGATTAGGCAGTGGTGGACCTGGTGGTGGGAAGTGGGTGTGTGCGGCCCTAGCAATTACGATTGTGGTGGATTACGAAGTGGGGCGTCATCGGCTAATCTTAGTGCTGATGAAGTAAAAAGAAATTACATTTGTTTAATATATATTAGTTCAGCTTAAAAACTTTATTTCAATCTAATTAACTCGTTGTTGATGG